>APFE031251699.1:429-21601 GCA_000404065.3 Pinus taeda
ATAAACTAGCTAGGGTGATGGTAGCTTATCTCTGAGAAGAGATGTGGCGGCTACATGCCTATGAACTGTAAAGACTACATTGTGGCGGACAATCTGTCCTTTTACATAATGTGACTTGTTACTTATAGTATTTTTCCGTTACAATACCACGGGTCAATTCCATAGGTGAATGAATACCATGGGTGGATTTTACAGTACCACGGGAAAATGCCATTTACAATACCATGGGTAAATTCCATGGGTCGATGAATAATATGGGTGGATGAGTACCATGGGTGGATTTTACAATACCACGGGTGGATGCCATTTACAATACCATGGGTAAATTCCATGGGTCAATACCATAGATAACCAATACAAGGGGCCATTTTCCATTCGGATCATGATGAGCCCAGTATTGTTATTTATTGTCACTACCTCCCCATGTCAGGATTCAGTAATTTGCATGCCTACTACGTTCCTTGGATGTGGTAGCTATTTCTCAGGCTCTCTCTCCATAATCGAACACTAATTCTCCATCACCTGTCACCACCATGGTAGGCCTCTATCCTACCATCGAAAGTTGATAGGGTAGAAATTTGAATGAAGCATCGCCAGCACAAGGGCTGTGCGATCCGTCGAGTTATCATGATTCACCAGAGAAGCGAGCAAGCACGTGCCAGCCTTTTATCTAAAAAATGCATCCCTTCCAAAGAATCGAGACTTGGTGCATGTATTAGCTCTAGAATCACAATTGTTATCCGAGTAGTATGGTACCATCAAAAAAACTATAACTAATTTAATGAGCCATCCGTAGTTTCACAGTCTGAATTAGTTCATACTTAGACATGCATGGCTTAATCTTTGAGACAAGCATATGACTATTGGCAGGATCAACCAGGTAGCACCCTCCCACTTCAAAGGGCATTCCGGGCACTCTCTTACCAAGAGCCAACCTGAACACCCAACAAGTCAAAGAGATATCAAAATATCATGTAAAACTTTTATGCCTTACACCTATTGCATCCCAAGAAGGAAGCACACACAACATGCCAAGGACATGACGAACAAATGGGTAGACTTGCCGAGCCACAATGCACCAAGGCCACTTCAGAGTTTGCAACCATGCCCCAACCAACAAGAGAACGAGCGATCACTTACCCACTCCCTTAGAAATGCCTCCAAAAGCCTCCATGCCCCGCACCGGGGCCACCTAGGAGTCCACCCAGACAGCAGCAATGGTGGACCTCGATCTCCTGATCGCCTGCAGTAGTATCAATGCAAAGGAAATAAATGGAGAACGACCAACCACACAACCTCTATATTATAAATGAGCCCCAACCTTCCCCGCCCCACACCGAGGCCACCTAGGAATCTACCCGGACAGTAGCAATGA
Source organism: Pinus taeda (assembly GCA_000404065.3). Classification (NCBI taxonomy): domain Eukaryota; kingdom Viridiplantae; phylum Streptophyta; class Pinopsida; order Pinales; family Pinaceae; genus Pinus; species Pinus taeda. The sequence goes on from APFE031251699.1 coordinate 1,805, forward strand.
TGGAACTCGATCTCCCGATCGCCTATGGAAACCTTGATGCGAAGGAAAAGGAAGGAAATAAAAGGAGGATGACCAACCACAAATCCTATCATAGAGAGGCCATACAAACCTCCCCGCCCCGCACCGATGCCACCTAGGAGTCCACCCAGACAGCAGCAATAATGGACCTCGATTGAATGATCGCCTGTGGAAGCCTCGATACAAAGGCAAGGGAATGAAATAATACAAGACAAACTGAGCCTGCAACCTCCCTTAGAAATTCCCTCCAACACTCCCCTCCCCACACAAAGGCCACCTAGGAGTCCACCCGGACAGCAGCAACGATGGACCTTGATTGCATGATTTCCTGTGGTAGCCTCAATGCAAAGGAAACAAAAGGAAATAAAAAAAGACCAATTTATCCCACAACCTCTCTTAGAAATTCCCCCCGACCCTCCCCACCCCACATTGAGGCCACCTAGGAGTCCACCCGGATAGCAGCAACAGTGGGCCTCGATCACATGACTGCCTACGGCAACCACGATGTGAAGGAAAAGGAAGGAAATAAATGCAAATCAAGAGGCTCACTACACAATACAAGAACATATCCAGACAGGAGGAGGGATCGGGCAGCTCCGCACCCCACACACCCTATGTACAGGCAACCTAGGAGATTGCCCACAGCTTTACCAACTGGACAATGTATAGTTTTCACCTACGGCCACCTCCACGCAGAGGAGGGAGGTCGAAGCATTCCACCTCGAAATCCTTCTTCCAGATAGCCCCCACCATCGACGTAGCAAGCCTCCTCCCCATTGTACCATGAGCACATACACAATTGAAACAACAAATGCCCATAAACATTGTGACTTAACATTTCCAACCACAAAAGCCTACCACGCATGCGAGATGCAAGGAAGAAGCCAACCACTCGATCAAACATATGGGCCAACACATCTATCAAAACCTAAAAGTAAATGCAACCATGGAAAATGTGCACTTTGAAAGGAATGCCAACCCTTAACTTTACAATAAGGAGAACAGCGCCTCACATCGCCTGACAGAAAAAGAAAGCAAGAGGGAGGGTAGGTGGTTTACAGCCAAAACCCTTCCATGTTCCTCTTAAATGTATGCATCTCAACCGACAATGCCAACACAGAAAGAGTACAAGCACAAGAAACCAGCACCATAAGCAATCGAACAATGAAGACGCTAGCCATCATAGGGAGCCACACCACAACAACTCATACAACTCCGAGAACTTAGAGCAGAAGGGGAATTATTCACATATGCCTCTCGAGACAAGCATGGCCAACATTACCGTTCATGTGCTACCGAGTGGGTATGGAGAGAAGATGAAAATAGGCCACCCTACAAACAACTGAATCTTTTAGAAGCAATCATCATAACAATTTCAGTTGTGGCCAGAGCAGAGCAACGAGGACCCTCAGTCGAGCACGCAGACCGTTGGCCTATGGTAAAGCACAATGGCACAAAACTGGCAAAACCGGAGACCAAATCAAGGAACGGAGGTGGATTCTGATATGCGATTAGTGCTAAGCACTAATCACGTGTCGCAGGGTGTCCCCCTCATTGGAGGAAATCCCCGAAGCGCTCAGACCCGAAAATCCTATAAAATTCAAAAAAGTAACTGTTTCGGTTCCGTAGCGCGAGATTCCCCAAAACCAACAAGATATCGGAAGGCTTTGAGATGGTAAGCAGTTTTGACTGAGTCCCGCCTGATGCCACACATCGAGCAACACACATCTGGTGGAAGAGAGAGAAAACCTACATCGGACAGGTAAATTTCATGTGACTTGTCCACCCGATATGAAGGATGACCATAGGATCTGGGGGGTCCAGATTGATGGTGGAGATACATCTTGATGACTGACTAGATTTGATAGGTCAAAAAGCAAGATGACAAGGATTTGAAGTCTAACGTGGATGATGAGTTGGAAAATGATTCGTGTTTGTGAGTGATCTTGAAGCAAATAGATTTAACGGCCATTCGAGTATGATTTAGAGAATTTGACACCCAATTCGTTAGCAAACAGGTGGCCACCTCCTTGTGAGGCGTTACCAAGTGATGATGATGCAGAGCAGAGGAATTCGAACGGATAGAGGAAAGGAAACTAGAAGGCCAGGAAGTCGAAATGAGCAGTCAAAGAGTAGACTGGCTTTAAAGCCATGGATTGATAGAAGCAGAACTGACAGAGGCAGACAGCGAAGAGACACAAAAAGCTAATAGCAGAGAATAGAGAGTAGAAGCCAAGCACCTAAAGGCAGCATCGAGCTAGACAGAGCCAGAGAGAGTCAAAGAGTCTGTGTACTCCATTGAAGGCTTGAGAGGTTCAATCAAGCTCCTCGGCATAGGCATGTCATACTATTGTGACCCTCAGAGGTCAAGTTTCAGTAAGGAGAGTCAATGCACTCCATTCCTACTGACTTCACTCTGTTAGTGAGACTCGAATCGAGCTCACTGTTGTAAAAACTCTGCTTGAAAACATAATAGAGAGGCCACCCCTAAAAGGCTGGACCATGAGATGTAGCCCAGGAGCATTGGGTGAACTCCTTGTTAAAGTTTTTTTTTACATGTTTGACTACTATGTTTTCTCTAATTGCCACAGTGTCTATGGATTCTAGCAATCTTATCGATCTGTTGCATAAGTAACATAGGCACATCCATGCACATGAGTCTGTAATACCTTTCATTCTTTATCCTGGATGAATTCCAGATCAAGTGGTATCAAAGCTCAAGTTTATTAAGGTTAGACAAGCATGTGCTAGATTTTGTTGTTGAATGCTAACTAGATCAAAGCTTAAATTAGGAGAAGGAGAATTGGGTGAAACTTCAGAAGAAAATGTCAGAAGAAAATCCCTTCAAATTAGACCCCCAGTTCATGGACAGTTTTATGACCCTGAAATCCATGGTGAAGGAAATGTATAGGGGCTATAAGAAACATAGAGATGAAGATGCATCAAGCTCCAAACAAGACAACAGAGTAGAAGAATCTCTCCTCCATGACCACTCCAAAGGCAAAGGGAAAGAAGAAAAATTCTTCATGCCTCCTAATAGCACTGAACATAAAAAAAAAGACATCTTTGATTAAATTAGATGTTAAATTTTATTTACCAATATGTAATGGAGAATTAAATGTAGAGAATCTGGATAATTGGATCAGACGGATTGATGTTTATTGTAGAGTGCAGAGCATTGACTCAGACAAGAGTAAGATTCAGCTAGCCAGCCTACACCTTGGGGGCACTACCTCGGTATGGTGGGAAGGCAGGACGCAAGCTGACATGAAGAAATATGGTAATATCCTTTCTATCTAGAGTGAATTTGTTTCTACAAGTAAAAATCAATTCTATCCACTAGCCTACATGTAGCAAGCCATGATGAGCTAGAAAACTCTTCGACAACTAAAAGGGAAAAGTGTACTAGATTACACCTAAGAATTTCGAAAAAGAGCTTTGATTGTAGGAATTTCTTTAGACTCACCAGAGACTCTGTTGAAGTACATAGGTGGTCTACACAGCTACTGAGGCACACTATCCTCATGTTTAATCCCACTAGCAAGAGGGCAAGGACAAGCAATGCCAACATTACCGCTCATGTGCTACAGAGTGGGGATGGAGAGGAGATGAAAATCGGCCACACTACAAATGACCCAAGGCCATCATTCAGGCAAACTCAACAAAAAAACTCAATTACCAACCCACCTTTCACATGGAAAAAAAACATATCACTTGTATCATTTGGACGGGCATGAGCGACCAGGACGAGCTAGGGAGCCACACCATAACAACCCATACAACTACAAGAAATTAGGGAGAAAAAGGGGAATTGTTCATATATGCCTCCCAGGATGAGCATGGCCAACATTAATTCTCATGTGCTACCGATTGGGGATGGAGAGAAGATGAAAATCGGCCACCCTACAAACGACCCAAGGCCATCATTTAGGCAAACCCAAAAAAACAACTCAATTACCAACCCACCTTTCACACGAAAAGAAAACCTGTCACTTGTATAATTTGGATGGGCACAAGGGGACCAGGACAAGTCAGGAAGCCACACCACAACAACCCATACAACTCCAAGAACTTAGAGAGCAGAAGGGGAATTGTTCACATATGCCTCGCGGGATGAGCATGGCCAAAATTACTGCTCATGTGCTACTGAGTGGGGATGGAGAGAAGATGAAAATCAACCACACTACAAATGACACAAGGCCATCATTCACGCAAGCCTAAAAAAAAAACTCAATTACCAACACACCTTTCACATGGAAAGAAAAATTGTCACTTGTATCATTTGGATGGGCACGAGGGAACAAGACAAGCCTGGGAACCACACCACAACATTCCATACAACTCCAAGAAATTGGAGAGCAAAAGAGGAATTGTTCACATATGCCTCCTGGGATGAGCATGGCCAACATTACCGCTCATATGCTACTGAGTGGGGATGGAGAGAAGATGAAAATCAGCCACCCTACAAATGACCCAAGGCCATTGTTCAGGCAAACCCGACAAAACAACTCAATTACCAACCCACCTTTCACACGGAAAGAAAACATAACACTTGTATCATTTGGATGGGCACGAGGGACTAGGATGAGTTAGGGAGCCACACCACAACTACCCATACAACTCCAAGAACTTGGAGAGAAGAAGGGGAATTGTTCACATATGCCTCCCGGGACAAGCATGGCCAACATTACAGCTCATGTGCTACTAAGTGGGGATGGAAAGAAGATGAAAATTAGCCACCCTACAAACGACCCGAGGCCATCGTTTAGGAAAACTTGAAAAAACAACTCAATTACCAACCCACCTTTCAAACGAAAAGAAAACTGTCAGTTGTATCAATTAGATGGGCACGAGGGGACTAGGACGAGCCAGGGAGCCACACCACAACAACCCATACAACTCTAAGAACTTAGAGAGCAGAAGGGGAATTGTTCACATATGCCTCCTGGGATGAGCATGGCCAACATTAATGCTCATGTGCTACCAAATGAGGATGGAGAGAAGATGAAAATCAACCACCCTACAAATGACCCAAGGCCATCGTTCAGGCAAACCTGAAAAAACAACCCAATTACTAACCCACCTTTCACACGAAAAGAGAACCTGTCACTTGTATCAATTGGATGGGCATGAGGGAACCTGGACAAGCCAGGGAGCCACACCACAACAATCCAAGAACTTAGAGAGCAGAAGGGTAATTATTCACATATGCCTCCCAGGACGAGCATGTTCAACATTATCGCTCATGTGCTACCGAGTGGGGATGGAGAGAAGATGAAAATCGGCGACCCTACAAATGACCCAAGGCCATCGTTCATGCAAGCCCGAAAAAACAACTCTATTACCAACCCACCTTTCACACGGAAAGCAAACTTGTCACTTGTATCATTTGGATGGGCACAAGGGACCAAGACGAGCCCAGGAGCCACACCACAATAGCCCATACAACTCCAAGAACTTGGAGAGCAGAAGGGGAATTGTTCACATATGCCTCCCAGGACGATCATGGCCAACATTAATGCTCATGTGCTACCGAGTGGGGATGAAGAGAAGATGAAAATCGGCCACCCTACAAATGACCCAAGGCCATCAATCAAGAAAACCCAAAAAAGCAACTCAATTACCAACCCACCTTTCACATGAAAAGAAAATCATTGCATGGGCACGAGGGGACCAGGACGAGCCAGGGAGCCACACCACAACAACCCATACAACTCCAAGAACTTAGAGAGTAGAAGGGGAATTGTTCGTATATGCCTCCTAGGATGAGCATGGCCAACATTACCACTCATGTACTACCCAGTGGGGATGGAGAGAATATGAAAATCAGCAACCCTAGAAATGACCCAAGGCCATCGTTCAGGAAAACCTGAAAAAACAACTCAATTACCAACCCACCTTTCACATGAAAATAAAACTTGTCACTCGTATCATTTGGATGGGCACGAGGGGACCAAGACAAGCCAGGGAGCCACATCAAAACAACCCATACAACTCCAAGAACTTAGAGAGAAGAAGGGGAATTGTTCACATATTCCTCCCAGAAGGAGCATGGCTAACATTACTGTTGATGTGCTACTGAGTGGGGATGGAGAGAATATGAAAATAGGCCACCCTACAAATCACCCAAGGCCATCGTTTAGGCAAGCCCAAAAAAAAACTCAATTAGCAACCCACCTTTCACACGGAAAGCAAACTTGTCACTTGTATCATTTGGATGGGCACGAGGGACCAAGACAAGCCTGGGAGCCACACCACAACAGCCCATACAACTCCAAGAACTTGGGGAGTAGAAGGGGAATTGTTCACATATGCCTCCCAGGATGAGCATGGCCAACATTATCGCTCATGTGCTACCGAGTGGGGATGGAGAGTAGATGAAAATCGACAACCATACAAATGACCCAAGGCCATTCTTCAAGAAAACCTGAAAAAACAACTCAATTACCAACCCAACTTTCACATGAAAAGAAAACCTATCACTTGTATCATTTGGATGGCCGCGAGGGACCAGGATAAGCCTGGGAGCCACACCACAACAGCCCATACAACTCCAAGAACATAGAGAGCAGAAGGGGAATTGTTCACATATGCCTCCCAGGACGAACATGGCCAACATTACCGCTCATGTGCTACCAGGTGGGGATGGAGAGAAGATGAAAATCAGCCACCCTACAAATGACCCAAGGCCATTATTTAGGCAAACCTAAAAAAGAAACTCAATTACCAACCCACCTTTCACATGAAAAGCCGACCGAGGGACCAAGACGAGCATGGCCAACATTATCGCTCATGTGCTATCAAGTGGGGATGGAGAGATGAGAATTGGCCACCCTACAAATGACCCAAGGCCATCCTTCTGGCAAAACTGAACAAACATCTCAATTACCAGCCCACTTCTCACACGAAAAGCAAGACCATTCCTGAACAAGTTTACATGGGTGCCCTCACACAACCCGACCTAACCCAACCGAACAAGTTTTCATGGGTGCCCTCACATGACACTACACAACCCGACCCGACCCGACCAAGTTTACATGGGTGCCAACACACGACTGACAAAGGCACAAGGAAGATCCGGGCAAACGAGCTACACGAACGTGCACAAAGCCCACCCCGAGTCACAACTTAGAAATTTTGATAAGGGCTCATGTGCCCGGGCACGCCCTCACACTGAATGACCTAACCAAACGAGTTTACACAGGCACCCTCAAATGACCTGCCCTAACGAGTTTACACGAACGCCCTCAAATGACCCACCCAAATGAGCTTACATGGGCACCCTCAAACGACCCGCCCGAACGAGTTAACACGGGCACCCTCAAATGACCCACCTGAACGAGTTTACACGTCCGCCCAAAAATGACCCGCCCAAATGAGTTTACATGAACACCCTCAAGTGACCCACCCGCATGAGTTTACACGAGAACCCTCAAATGACTGGCCCGAACGAGTTTACATGGATGCCCACACACGACCGAAACGAAGGCACAAGGTAGAGTCGGGCAAACAAGCTACATAAACGTGCACAAAGCTCACCCCGATCACAACTTAGAATTTTTGATATGGGCTCATGTGCCCAGGCATGCCCTCACACTGAATGACAAAACTAAACGATTTTACAAGGACACCCTCGCCCGACCCGCCTGACTCGCCCGAATGAGTTTACATGGATGCCCTCAAACGACCCACCCGAATGAATTTACACGGACACCCTCAAAGGACCCGCCTGAATGAGTATACACGGACACCCTCAAATGACCCACCCGAACGACTTGACATGGATGCCCTCAAACGACCCACCCGAACGAGTTTACATGGGCGCCCACAAGACCGAAATGAAGGCACAAGGGAGAGTCAGGCAAACGAGCTGCATGAACATGTACAAAGCCCACCCTGAGTCACAACTTAGCATTTTTTATACGATCTCTTATGCCTGGGCATGCCCTCACATTGAACGACCTGACCGAATGAGTTTACAGGGACACCCTTGCCCAACTCGCCCAAACGAATTTACACGGATGCCCTCGCCCGACCCGCCCGAACGAGTTTACATGGAATCCCTCACCCTACCCAGTCAAACGACCCGCTCGAATGAATTGACACGAACACCCTCAAATGACCCGCCCGAATGATTTTACATGGGCACCCACATGACCGAAACGAACGGACAAGGGAGAGCGGGGCAAACTAGCTGCCCCGAACATGCACAAAGCACACCCCGGGTCACAACTTAGCATTTTGGATACGGTCTCGTGTGCCCAGGCACACCCTCACATTGAACGACCAATCTGAACGAGTTTACACAAACACCCTCGCTCGACCCACTCGAACATGTTTACATGAACGCCCTCGCCTGACCCACCCAAAAGACCCGCCCGAACGAGTTTACACGAACGCCCTCAATGACGCGCCTGAATGACTCGCCCAAACGAGTTGACATGGATGCCCTCAAACAACCCACCCAAATGAGTTTACATGGGTGCCCATATGACAGAAATGAACAGAAAAGGGAGAGCCAAGCAAACGAGCTACACGAACATGCACAAGGCCCACCCCGGGTCACAACTTAGCATTTTTGATACGGGCTCGTGTACCCGGGCGCACCCTCACATTAAATGACCCGACCAAATAAGTTTACATGGATACCCTCACTTGACCTGCTTGAATGAGTTTACACGGATGCCCTCGCCCAACCCACATGAACAAGTTTGCACGGATGCCCTCAAACGATCTGCCCAACGAGTTTACATGGGCACACACATGACCGAAACAAAGGGATAAGGGAGTGCTAGGAAAAGGAGTTGCATGAACGTGCACAAAGTCTAACTCGGGTCACAACTTAGCATTTTTGATACAGGCTCGTGTCCCTGGGCGTGCCCTCACACTTAACGACCCGACCGAACAAGTTTACATGAACGCCCTGACCTGACCCGCTCGAACGATTTTACACAGATGCCCTCAAACGACCCGCCCTGTAACGACCTGCAACTCCACCCGAAGTGCGACCGCGGAGGGCGCACGGTTGGAAGTGAACAAACAACATTCCATCATAGGTACAAGCTCAGATTCATATGTGCGTGGAGTTATACGCCTAATGGAGGAGGGCGAGCTGGTTTATATGCATGGAGTGTGGTGTTATAACTTATGGAGGTCGACCTACAATTTAAGGCAAGTCGACATGTATTTTGGCGAGCTTGCGATGGAGTAGGGGCTTTGGGGGAGTTGGCTGGATAGCCAGGACTACACCCTATGGTTGGTATAAACAAGTGATGCGTGGAGCTCATTTAGACAAGCTCTCATCGCTCAAACATCTTCACTCAAAGGAGTAAGGCGCAGGTCTAAAGTGCACAGAACTAAGGAGAAGAAGGCACAGGTTGAGATGCGCCCATTCTTGGGCAGGGCCACACGAAGAAGACGCATTTGACTCGGTTGTGGGTGAAGGGCGTGGGCAGGGTCGCCCGGTGGTTGGGTGAGGGTGTGCACGGGTATGTGGCGCCCGACGGACGGTTGAGGCATGCACGGCTGTGTGGCGCCCAGTTTGTGCGAAGGTGCCCGACGGTGAAACGGAGGAGCACCCGGTTTTTGCGATGACTTGGCACGAGTGTCTTGGTGACTCGGGTGAGCGCTCGCCCATCGTGCAAGTGTGCACGGTGACTTGGTGAAGTGTTGAGATTGTGAACGGAGGTGTGTCTCGGGCAGAGGCGCCCATGTGTGGCGACTTGGAGGCGCGCCCAAGTTGGGAAAACAACACGATCGTGCGACAAGGTGAACAAAGGGTTGGTGAGTCACACAGTGACCCTACGAAGGTGCCGACGAGCTGGGCAACCAAGTTTGCCGAAGTTGTGAAATTGGCTAAGTGTAAATTTTGGGTTTCCCGAGATTTAACTTGTACTTGTAAAAGAAGATTATATATATTGATTCGGGCAGACTCATATTGCAGGGAGTTGCCCCTCCCTTTATACTGTTGTGCATTTCTCTTGTATAATGCTATTGATAATGAATGTGTATGGGTATTCATTGGTATAAAGGAACACATTAATAATACTTGGTTGCGAAACACAAACTAAGTAGGAAAAGTGGAATGTTAGGCGTAGTCTACAATCGTAAGTATTAGTGAAAAGAAAATGATTGGTAGTGCCGCACCTCGCTATAAGCGGTTGAAAGACTACCGCAGGTGTACGGGTGTGATAGTTGGTATCAGAGCAGGCTGATATCCGGGTTGATGAAGAAGTGTTGATCTCACTACACTATCGTGAGTTGGTATCAGAGCAAGGTTGCTCGTGACGAAGTGACAGTGGAAGCAGGTACTTGCAGATGAAGGAAGTTTATTTCACATACAAGTGGAACAAGGGCTAGTCCATGGTTGCAGGGAACTTGGTGAAGTTGGTGAATGGTGAAACAGGTTTAGCAGAGGTGAAGCTTAGTGCTTGGACCAAGCTGAATGACAAGACATGGCAGGTTTGGAAGAATGCGAAGGGAAGCTCTTGCTTACCTTATACAGGTTGAAGCGGATGAAAGAAGAGAACCCCTGGATTCGAGATAAGCTTGAAGTCTTGGAAAAGAATGTTGAAGATGAACTTCTTCAACTTGGTTGGACAATGGAGCAAGATGAAGTTGCAGATTGTGCTAAAAAGGAAGAGGAAGTCGTGATGATTGAAGATGTTGCAGACATGACAACGATGGAGGATGAACTTGAGATCGATCAAGTTGGACCAGGATCGTGCAGTTTGAAAACATGGATGGATGAGGATACTCACATGGAGGAGCCTCATGATGATGAAGTAAGTATTGATACTTGTGTTTCACTTGAGAATTTGGTAGATGGACCGTATGCAGGGAAGGGAAAAATCAATTTGTCGATGCTAGAGATCATCTTACCATGGATGTCTATGATGAGACCTTATATGGAGAAGCAAGGATTGTTGATTGTTGTAGGACTTGTTGGGGTTGTTTGTGACCTTATGGTAGAAGGTACAAAGGCCCGTGACAAGGGAGGAACATGATGATCGTTACGGAGGATTGGGTCATGCTTTAGCCACTTGGAGAATTGGCTAAGTGCCCGGCATGACTCATGGACAGATTGAGGAGGGCACACACTTGGGGTATGATGATGCTTGGGTGGAATTCTCATGGCCGAGACCAAGAGCAAGTCTTGGTGGAACCTTTAGTAGGGGAGCTATGATGGAAGGGACTCATGATGATGATGATATAGTTGGGTGACCGAGTTCACTAGACCTAAGATTGCAGACTAGGATGAGGATGACCGATTGTTGTGATGGGTCTACTTGGTTGGAATACATGGGCAACTTAGTCATGGACATCAGGTTGGAGACATGGAGCATGGCAGTCTTATGTAGGGACATTGTGCAGGAGCACTTGTAGAGGTGTCACTTATGGGCATCCAATGGGGAGTGCCAAGGCAGGGATGTTGTGCAGGTGGATTTGCTGATGTGACATGGAGATGTTTTACTTATGAGCCGATGGAGAGGTTGTGCATTTATGTACAACAAGGCCATGGATGGAGTTGTGAGCAGACTATGGAGCATTCCTACTACATGGAGAGCTGAGGCATCCTGCAGAGACCTTTGAGCCGAGACTTGTATGCTCGCTGAGATGTTGGTTGGAGATGACTCATGGAGCTCATGATGACATGAGGTTGTGACTTTTAGGGACTTCATATATGGTGGACTTGGAGGATCTTATGCATTGAGGAGATGAGGTCAGAGACTTTGATGCAAGATGGGATGCATACTTTCAAGTACATGTATGGGAATGGATTGAAAGAGTGACTTGATGTGGAGGATCGATATGAGACACTTTGGAGTGATGGAGTTATGACGATGATGATGCCTCGGTGGCAACACTTGGGCATGGGTTGAGCTGAGACTTAACCACTTTTGACACATGGGAGCTGATTGATCTATGATCATGGGCAGCACATGGATAGATGAGATGGGTGTATACTTGTTTCTATGGTAGACTTGAGGGATGACACATTGCAGATATGATGGAGGGAGCTTCATGGACCTGAATGTGGCACATCGAGAGTTGGTTTGATGAGATGATCTCTTCACTTTGAGGAGATACACAAATGGATGATGATGTTGGGGTGGATGTGATTGATTCCATGCAGCACATTAGTACCACACATCATGGACAACATGTTGAAGATGAGATGAGGACTACTTCATAGACCTGAGCATGACTTACACTTGTATGGAGATGGATTCTTGATCGAGTTGAGGATGTGACAGGATGTTCTGAGAAACGACTGATGGTGGCATGAGGATGTGCATTCTCATGGTTTGAGCATGATAGTTGGACTGATCACCCGACTAGTTTAGACATGGGGTCCAACATGTACAGAGATGTGTTAGAATTATGTTGGAGTATCATGGCAGCAGTTCACATGAGGATGACACATGATGAGGTCAACACGGGATGTTGCAGGAAGCATGTAGCTTGAGATGGAGGTACTAGCCTTCCATGATGGAGAGTAGCATGTGGAGATTGCGACGAGATGGTCGATGGTCATGGATTGAGATGATTTCCAATGTATGACATACCTATGGGGTGTATACCTAGGTATGGTGATCTTGGTGACAGATGGTTGCCAAGGCGAGACATGATGGGGACAGTGGTTCTACATATGTTGTAGGGATGTTTGCAGTATGTGGAGGAGTTGACATCATGTATGAGACAGTTGTTATTGATCTTGGTGGATGGCTACCAGGATGGTATGTTGTCGAGGATGACAATGAGTTTAGGTGGAGGAGGATGTAACGACCTGCATCTCTGCCCGAAGTGCGACTACGGAAGGCGCGCGGTTGGAAGTGAACGAACAGCGTTCCGGCATAGGTGCGAGCTCAGATTCATATGTGTATGGAGTTATACGCCTAATGGAGGAGGGAAAGCTGGTTTATATGCATTGAGCATGGTGTTATAACTTATGGAGGCTGACCTACAACTTAAGGCAAGCCGACATGTATTTTGGCAAGCTTGCGATGGAGTAGGGGCTTTGGGCGAGTCAGCTGGGCAGCCACGACTACACCCTATGGTTGGTATAAACAAGCGATGTGTGGAGCTCATTTGGACAAGCTCTCATCTCTCAAACATCTTCGCTCAAAGGAGTAAGGCGCAGGTCTAAAGTGTGCAGAACTAAGGAGAAGAAGGTGCAGGTTGAGATGCAACCATTCTTGGGCAGGGTTGTACGAAGAAGACACGTTTGACTCGGTTGTGGGTGAAGGGTGCGGGCAGGGTTGCGTGGTGGTTGGGTGAGGGCTTGCACGGGTGTGTGGCGCTCGATGGATGGTTGAGGCGTGCACGGGTGTGTGGCGCCCGATTTGTGCGAAGGTGCCCGACGGTGAAACGGAGGAGCACCCGGTTTGTGCGACGACTTGGCAAGGGTGTCTTGGTGACTCGGGTGAGCGCCCGCCCATCGTGCAAGTGTGCATGGTGACTTGGTGAAGTGTTGAGATTGTGAACGGATCTATGTCTCGGGCAGAGGCACCCGTGTGTGGCAACTTGGAGGCGCGCCCAAGTTGGGCAAACAACACGATCATGCGACGAGGTGAACAAAGGGTTGGTGAGTTGTGCGGCAACCATGTGGAGGTGCCGACGAGTTGGGCAACCGAGTTTGCCGAAGTTGTGAAAATTGGCTAAGTGTAAATTTTGGGTTTCCCAAGATTTAACTTGTACTTGTATAAGAAGATTATATAGATTGATTCGGGCAGATTCATATTGCAGGGAGTTGCCCCTCCCTTTATACTGTGGTGCATTTCTCTTGTATAATGTTGTTGATAATAAATGTGTATGGGTATTCATTGGTATAAAGGAACACATTAATAATAATTGGTTTTGAAACACAAACTAAGTAGGAAAAGTGGAATGTTAAGCATAGTCTACAATCGTAAGTATTAGTGAAAATAAAACGATTGATAGTGCCGCACCTCGCTATAAGTGGTTGAAAGACTACCGCAGGTGTAGGAGAGTGACACGCCCGAATGAGTTGACATGGACGCCCTCAAACGACCCGCCTGAATGAGTTTACATGGGTGCCCACATGACCGAAACAAAGGGACAAGGGAGAGCTAGGCAAACGAGTTGCACGAATGTGCACAAAGCCCACCCCAGGTCACAACTTAGCATTTTTTATATGGGCTTATGTGCCTGGGCGCGCCCTCACACTGAACAACCCAACTGAACAAGTTTACACGAACGCCCTTGCCTAACTAGCCTGAACGAGTTTACACGGACGCCCTCACCCGACCTGCCTGAATGAGTTTACACAGACGCCCTCAAAGGACCCTCCTAAACGACCCTACATGGGCGCCCACACGACTGAAATGAAGGGATAAGGGAGAGCCAGGCAAATGAGCAGCACAAACGTGCATAAAACCCATCCCTGGTCACAACTTAGCATTTTTTATATGAGCTCGTGTGCTCGGGTGCACCCTCACACTGAACAACCCGGCCAAACAAGTTTACACGAATGCCCTCACCCGACCCACCCGAATGAGTTTACGTGGACGCCCTCGCCCGACCTGCTCAAACGAGTTTACACGGATGCCCTCACCTGACCCCCCCGAGCACCCTCAAATGACCTGTTCGAATGACCCGTCTGAACGAGTTTACACAGACACCCTTGCCCGACCTGCCCGAACGAGTTTACACGGACGCCCTCAAATGACCCGCCCGAACGAGTTGACACAGGTGCCCTCAAATGACCCGCCCAAACGAGTTTACATGGGTGCCCACATGATCGAAACGAAGGGACAAGGGAGACCCGAGCAAATGAGCTACACGAATGTGCACAAAGCCAACCCCAGGTCACAACTTAGCATTTTTGATATGGGCTCGTGTGCCCGAGCATGCCCTCACACTGAACGACCTGACCGAATGAGTTTACATGGACACCCTTGCCCAACCTGCCCTAATGATTTTACGTGGACACCCTCGCCCGACGTGCTTGAACAACCCACCCGAACGAGTTTACAAAGATGACTCGCCCAAACAACCCACCCGAATGAGTTGACACGGATGCCCTTAAACGACCCGCCAGAATGCGTTTACGTGGGCGTCTAGATGACCAAAACGAAGGGACAAGGGAGAGTCAGGAAAATGAGCTGCACAAACGTGCACAAGGCCCACCCCGGGTCACAACTTAACATTTTTTATACGGGCTCATGTGCCCAGATGTGCCCTCACACTAAACGACCCAATCGAACGGGTTTACACGGACACCCTCACCCAACCCACCTGAACGAGTTACACGGATTCCCTCACCCGACCCACCCAAATGACTTTACACAGACGCCCTCAAATGACCCACTTGAATGACCCTCTCGAATGAGTTTACACGGAAGCCCTTAAACAACCTTCCCAAACGAGTTTACATGGGTGCCCACACGATTGAAACGAAGGGAAAAGGGAGAGTTGGGCAAACGAGCTACATGAACGTGCACAAAGCCCATCCCGGGTCATAACCTAGAATTTTTAATATGGGCTCATGCACCTGGGCATGCCCTCACACTAAATGACTCGATCGAACAAGTTTACACAGATGCCCTCGCCCAACCCACCCGAATGAGTTTACACAGACGCCCTCGATCAACCCACTCGAATGAGTTTACACAGATGCCATTGAACGACCCGCCCGAATGAGTTTACACGGACGTCCTCAAATGACCCGCCCGAACTAGTTGACACAGATGGCCTCAAATGACCCACCCAAATGAGTTTACATGGGCACCCACACGATCGAAACGAGGGGACAAGGGAGAGCTGGGCACACAAGCTGCATGAACGTGCACAAAGCCCACCTTAGGTCACAACTTAGCAATTTTGATACGGGCTCATGTGCTTGGGCATGTCCTCGCACTGAACGACCTGACCAAATGAGTTTACATGGATTCCCTCCCCTAACCCGCCTGAATGAGTTTACATGGACGCCCTTGCCCGACCCACTCTAATGCCCTCAAACGACCCGCCTGAATGCGTTTACATGGATGCCCTCACCCGACCCACCCAAACGAGTTTACACAGACACTCTCAAATCACCCGCCTGAACGAGTTTACAGGGATGCCCTCAAACGACCCACTTGAACGACCTGCCCGAACGAGTTGACACGGACGCCGTCAAACGACCCGCCCAAACGAGTTTACATTGGTGCCCACACGACCGAAACCAAGGCACAAATGAGAGTTGGGTAAATGAGTTGCACGAACATGCACAATGCCCACCCAGGTCATAACTTAGCATTTTTGATATGGGCTCATGTGCCCGGGCACACCCTCAGACTGAATGACCCACCTAAACCAGTTTACACTCATGCCCTCGCCCGACCCGAATGACCCGCCCGAACGAGTTTACACGGATGCCCTTAAATGACCTGCCTGAATGACCCGCCCGAACGAGTTTACACAGATGCCCTTGCCCAACCCGCCCGAATGAGTTTACATGGATGCCCTCAAATGACCCGCCCAAACGAGTTTACATGAACACCCTCAAACGATCCGCCCGAACGACCCGATCAAACAAGTTTACAGGGACGCCCCCAAACGAACCGCCTGAACAACCCGCCCGAACGAGTTGACACGGATGCCCTTAAACAACTGCCTGAATGAGTTTACATGGGCGCTTGTTTTTTTACACTCGAATCTTTATTAAAGTTGTTAAATAGTTATAAAACTTTGTATTGATGTTTATCAATATGTCTCATTTTTCTTATCTACGTGTGTATGTGTGTGTGTAATATGTTGTTGCCTAATCAATACCAAAGCATAAATTTGTTGCCACTCAAGCTAAGAAATTTGTACATCATTATATATGTCAACTTTGTGCATCCATGACGAGCTACAAGGACTAACTTGTACTAGGGGGAATAGAATATTGGTGAGAGAATATAACCACCCTCACTTGTCCAATGATCGAGGCCCATTTGCTATGTGTATATATTATATATTAATAGTTAAAGAAACAACTATAATAAAAAAAAGGATAAAATAAAAGTATATGTATTAACACCTAAGTTGTTTTAGTGCATGCACCATAATTCATATGCTAGGGTTTAGCTCCACACTTGTGTTTAATCACAGGTCTCTACTCGACCATGATGACAAATCATCATGCCAACAATCAAGACTTATTAGTGCCCAGAATGCATTAGGTTAACCCACACACGTGCCACATCATCTGATTTATTCTCACTAAGTTAATAATGGTCCTAATCCAAAATCATTACTCAAAATTGACTTTATTGCTAGGTGTCTTCCTCCTATGCTAGTTGATTCATGGGCCACTATCCCCTATTATATGGTTGTGTCGATATCCCCCAACCTCATGCTAGTTCAGCGGATTGAAGTTGTAAGTACCACGACAAATAGAAAGATGGTAACGAGCATAGACAAGTACACTAAGAAATAAATCCTAGAGCATTCAGAGTGTATTGTCGCATTAAAAATTCCTCTACATGTTTCACTATATAAGTAGATATGTCCCTCCAAAGTTGATCCTAATTCATGGAATAAAGTAGTAATCAACCTTAATCATAATGCTTAACGCCAATTGTTAAGAATCACCTTGGACAAGGTACCCTAAGTAACTATGTGAAACAAATCTTTAAGCTACAGAAAAAAAGACTTAACACAATATATAGATTGAGTTTTATTCCTAGCCTATATAGTTCTAAAAAAAATGTGATTTTACATCAAATATAGATTCTAGATTTTACAACTTGGTTTGAACATCATTTGTTGTTTGGTTACATGGGTAGCATTTTATAACATGAAAAAATTGTGTTTCATTCAAAAGATTCTTTTTTACCATAACTATTTCATCCCCCAAAACTAGGGCTTCCTTTCTCTTTGTCCTCGATAAAAATATCAAACATGAGTTCAAATAAATCTAGACAAATAGTGTGCTCAATTTATAGGGTTTGCCTACAAAATATACTTTACTTGTGAAATAAAGCAACAAAAGTATGAAATTATGACAAAAAAATCCTTTCAATAATAACTTTACATTAATAAAAAAATAAAATTGAATGAATAGTACATACTACAAAATAAAAATCTCAACAAAGATTATTGAAAAAGGCAAAGATGAAGAGAGAGAAACATGGATAATGGCCAAACAAAGATGGAAGGTACACTTATGTGAGTGGCCTAAAGAATATGTTAGATCTGATATGACCTAATGACCTCAAATATATCTGAGAACCCTATCTTTCTTACTCTCCCTCTCTCTCCCACTCTTTCCCACTCTTTATCTCTCCCTCTCCCTCTCTCTCCCTCACTCCCTCACTCCTTCTCCCTTCCTCCCTCTCTCCTCTTCCTTTGCTTCTCTCTTTATCTCCTACTCTTTCATGCCCGGTCTCTCTTTCTATCTTTATCTCTCTCCCTCCCTCTATACATATCCTTATCCCTCTCACTCCCTCTTTATATCTCTCTATCCAAAGTTATTTTAGTACATGCACGATAATTCATACACTGGCATTGAGCTCCACAATTATGTTTAAGCATAGATCTCTGCTTAACCATGATGACAAATCATCACACCATAATCAAGACTTATTAGTGCCCACAATGCATTGGGTTAACCCACACATTTCCCACATCATCTAATTTATTCTCACTAAGCTAATAATGGTCATAAGTCAAAACCATTATTCAAAATTGACCTAATCGCTAGGTATCTTCCTCCTATGCTAACCACGTTGTGGGTCAATATCCCTTATATATGGCTCATTTGATATCCCTTATCCTCATGCTAGTTCTTGGGTTCAAAGTTGTGAGTACCACGACGAATAGAAAGATTATATTGAGCATAGATAAATGCATTAAGCAATAAATCCTAATGCATTGGGATTATATTGTTTTGGATTAAGAATTCCTCTTTACATTTCATTATAGAAGCAGATATTTCCCTCCAAAGTTGCTTGAGTGTCTACTAAAAGAGGACCCAAAGTTTATCCTAATTCATGGAACAAGGTAGCAATCAACCTTAAGCATAAATGCTTAAGGTCAATTGTTAGGAATTACCTTGGACAATATAACCTAAGTAACTATGTCGGCATCCATCAGACCAAGATGCATTCGATCAAGATGCATCGTCAGCCTCCATCCACTTCCCTCTCAGCAATTTCAAGCACTCTTTAACTCTCTTTTCAAAGCCTGTTTCATCTTTCCATCACAATACTTGTTCGTGATTGATATCTTGTCCATATTTAGCCTTGGACAAAATTTATCACCCAATTAGGGTTGTATTCTCAAACAACCTGACTTGTTGACAATGCCTTGTGATGCGACACAATCTTGGCTTGGTGGAGCTATCACCCTCCCAGGTACCCCCTTCAAAGGGTCTTGGGCTCAGTTCAGACAAAATGAGATTCGACCACCCTATAAATGGCTCTCTGGACATGAAAAACAAATTTTATACCACATCAGCCTTCACATGAACTGACAATTCCACCCATCCACCATGGATCCAACATCTTTGAAACCACACAGAGGTGAAGCCCCTGTGAGGGAGTATGTCTGGATTTAAATAGGAACATAACAAATTACAGAGATAACCATAAATACAGAGATGCAGCATAAATAATACTTCATTCCATTAATGTAAAACACTGAAATATTCTTACAAACAGAATGGAAATAAGACTAGCTCAGGCAATGGTAGCTTATCTCTGAGAAGATATGTGGCGACTACATGCCTCTAAACTATGTTACAATGAGGCTCAAAGGCCTATTTATTATTGAGAAACAATGGAAAAC
>APFE031251699.1:21621-32372 GCA_000404065.3 Pinus taeda
TCCACTGAAAACTGCTCATAAATGGTCAAAACTGGACCATAATGAAAGCTCAATGCAGAGGGTGCGATGCATATCACTTTCCCAATGTACAAGGTGCGATGCATATTGATTTTCTCCTCTGTAAGGTGCGATGGTCGGAATGGACAAATGGCAGGGACAAAAATGCGAGGTGGAAGATCATGGAATCTTCCAAAAGCTTCCCCTCTGACACTTGCCTCTCCATTTTCGACCAGGGATGAGTAAGAGATCATCATTTTCCAAGTGGAAGCAAGAACTATCTGAGAGAGGACACTAATCAAGATCCCAGAAGATGACTCGCCTCTCTATAATCATCTATATATGGATCCCTCATCACAGAGATCCAGAGGCTGGAATTTTGTATCTTATAGGGAAGTGTTGTTGGTTTTCTGGTGTACATTCATAGTATTGGGTGATCTAAGCTTTGCTTGAGGTGAAGAAGGGCTTCCTAGTTGGAGGATGATGCTGGGTCAAAGCACATGGTTGTAATCCTCTTGCTACTTTTTATTTTAATAAAGCTATTCTTGTTTCCTTCCATATTCTTGTGTACTTGTTTATATATGCATGTATATGGTTAATACACATCTGATCCTGTATTATTTATGAATTTAGATCCTTGTTTCTTGGATAATAGTATGTTGTTGTGATTCCACAGGTTCTTTTGAAGCTGGGCAGACAAAGAAGAAGCGGCGAAGCTCTATCAAGAAGGAGAGGAAATCAAACGCAAGACTCAAGTTGGTATTCTTGGTCCTCCTCTCATCTATTTTCATAAAAGGGAACAATAGTAGACTTTGATTGTTTGTTTCTAAGATAGCCACCCATATTAGTGGGAATAGCAGCATCAGAGTGGGCACTATTCCCGGATAACAGCCCCGTTTTGGGTAAATTGGTACACCAACTTCCCGGGGTCGTAACTTTGGCATATGATCTTCATTTGACACGCACGATACCTCGTTAGAAAGATATATCCGAGGAATACAACTTTTGAATGACCAACATTAAACAAAGAACCATGTTGGTTCCAATTTTCCCAAAAAAACATCGTTCAAGGCCTCAAAATGTCTTTGAAAGTCCAGGACCCGAAAAAATTGCCAAAAATAGTAAATTGTGCTACAAATAAGGAAACTGAAAAACTGAAAGAAACAATGGTGGGGGTCCAAGTGGAATAGGCGGGTGGCCACCAATATCCACCTGGATCATTCCCCCCCCAGGAAGCAATGGTCCCCATTACAATGAGTTCCTCCATGAGATGAGGAAACTTCTGCTGAACTTGGTCCCTAGTGAGTTGTTTTGCAATCTCTGATGTGTCCAGTAATGGTGGGAAGCATGGTTGAGGGTAGTCCACATTGAGCAATCGGTGAAAGACAAGGAATGGGGGAATGATGTGCTCCAAACCTTGGTTTCCCACAACCTTGGTAATGGTGTAAGGACCATATTGGAGTGGGCTGAGTTTCCGATGGGCTCTTGTAAGGTGTTCTTTCTGCATATGCAACCAAACTTTGTCGCCCACTTGAAACTTGTGTGGCACCTGATGTTGATCATGTCACTTCTTGTACTTGGCATTTTCCAGAATGGAGCGGCGATATATCGGCCTTTTGGGTAGAGATGCTTTGAGAGTCAAATCAAACGAATGCTTGACCTGACAGTGCAACGGTACCCTGTGGGTGAGGAGAAGATGTCCATGAATTCTTTCATGACCGTATGCACCTGCTTCTGCTGCATGGAGGAGCCCTTCCCAGGGGCCATGGATGTGGCTACGATCTTCCCCTTACTTTGAGAGCGAACCAAAAAGAAAATAAATTTCTTAGTCTGGGAGATGATCTTGCTACATTTTTTAGCAAAGGTCAAAGAGTTGGTGATAGGTGGGGCCACCTATGGTATCTTGTATAACAAATTACCCAAATAAATAATCATAGTGCAAGGTCTAGACTCATATACAACATGTCGCTTCCATAAGTATGGTTGTCCTAATAATACAACACAAACATCAAGAGGTGCAACATCACACAATACCTCATCTATGAAGGACTTGATGTTGTAGGGAAGGTGGCACTTTTGGCAGACTCGAAGATCTCGTCCTTGGTGAAGCCACCCAATGTTGTACGGTTGTGGGTGTGGTATGGTTGGCAGGCCCAGCCGCTTCACGACCTCTGCTAAAATGAGGTTCTTTAGGCTCCACTATCGACAATGAATTGCAGCGACAAATGCTTCACCCACATCTGTGAGTGGAAGAGACGCTCCCCCTCCTCTGGATCTTCAAGCTCATTCTTCTGGATTTTGGCAGTGGCAACAGTGGCGCTAGGCTCCGCATCAATAGTTTGCTTCCCTTTGTCATTCCTCTTGTCAGGTTTTGATTTAAGGTCGGAACATGCATATGATTATGAATCCTTCAACTCAGCCACTAGTGACTGCTTGGCCCGACACTCACTTGTGTTGTGAGTGGGGCTCTTATGGAACTCACACCACTTTCTTGTGTCCTTTGACTTCGAGGTGGTGTTCGTTTCTTGCAGCTTCGACGGGTTGTCTTAGGTCACCATGCCTTGGCTTTGTCCTTGGTTCTTTGGTTTGGGGAAGCCTTTCCCTTGCTTCGGATTCACGGATCCAAAGTCTCTCTTCTTCTGTTTAAACTTCTACTCGATCTTGGCAGCGTATCAGTACGTCGTGCTAAGCGAGGAGATGTCAAGGAACTCCATCTTGTCCTAGATGTACTTGTGTAGGTAGTTGCGGTATTTGAGTACCAAATGCCACTTAGAATCCTTGATACCTAACTTCGTGTGAATGGTATGAAAAGCATTGGTAAATTTTGGCACATCTTGGTCCTTTCCCTGCCGCAGTGTGGTCCACTTTATGTATTTATCCTCATAGCTTCCGACAGGGTAGTACTGCTCATTGATGGCATCCCAGAATGAGTTCCAAGTGGGTGCAGCTGAAAAAAGTGAGGTTGTACTTTCATCCTTCTGCTCGCAGTAGGTTTCCCACCAGTCCTTGATGTGGGGGGTGACTTTGAGAAGTGCAAAAGTGATATTTTCCCAGTTGGAAAAATCATGAACAGAAAAATATCCTTCTAGCCGATTTAACCATTTATCTATGACATCCACATCTATCTCACCCTCAAATATTGGAATGTAAAAACTAATTTGTACCTTAAAGGGTGTGGCACTTCCAGAATAGCTACTGGAAGTAGATGCGTCGTCCTTGGGTAGTCGCTGAAGGATCTGGGCAAAGTTTTCCATCATCACATTCCTTTATCGCTTGAGGGCTTCTTCAAGAAAGATTTTTATAGGATCTCCTACCCCCTCATCTTTCTTTTCATCTGCCATGGGAGGTCGTTGAAATTTGTGAGGCTGGTCTTGTGAAGGTTCGACCAATTCAAGACCTAACTCCTTATATCCTGACCTCGTTGGGGACATGCAAAAAAAAACAGAGAAAGAACAAACCGCTCTGATACCACTGATCTAGATTTAAATAGTAACACAAAAAATTATAGAGATAACCATAAATACAGAGATGCAGTAGAAATAATACTTTATTTCATTAATGTAAAATATTGAAATATGCTTACAAACAGAATGGAAATAAGACTAGCTTGGGCGATGGTAGCTTATCTCTAAGAAGAGATGTGGTGGCTACATGTCTCTGAATTGTCTTACAATGAGGCTCAAAGGCCTATTTATTATTGATAAATAATGGAAAACCATAAACATCCAAAAACCTAACCCTAGGAGTTGAAGCGCCAAACTATGGGCCCTATTTGGGTAAATTGGTACACCAACTTCTTGGGGTCGTAACTTTGGCATATGATCTTTGTTTGATGTGCACAATACATCGTTAGAAAGATCTTTCTGAGGACTACAAGTATTTAAATTATTAGAATCAATCATTGGTCCATGTTGGTCCTAGTTTTCCCAAAAAACATTGTTTAGGGCCTCAAAACGGCTCCAGAAGTTCAGGACCCGAAAAATTGCCAAAAATAGTAATTGTGCTACAAATAAGGAAACTGAAAAAAGGAAAGAAACAATGGTGGGAGTCTAAGTGGAATAGGCGAGTGGCCACTAATAGCCACCTAGATCAGAGTCACATCGATCCCTTAAACGATTTTTTCATTCAAAGCTCATCCCATCATTGTGTGCTTGATCCAACATACTACTCATGTGTTACTAGGTGAGACTACCAATAAAATTGATAGCTGACTTCCCTACAATTGAACGATGACGAATTTTGAGGCACACCCAACTACTAGCTCATTCTTTAGAGTCACACTCTTTGCATGCATAAACAATTGCTCAATTGAAAACTTATTTCTCATAAAAATCAAAATAGTCAATGGTGTACAACCATACATATAAAAACACTATAGCATAAAGTTCACATGCTTACTCTTGCTCAACTAAAATTTTGTGTTCACTCTATCTCTCTTGATCTCCATTATTAAAATGTATTTTGTCGCCCCAAGTCTTACATGTCTTTTGTGCTAAAATTTGATAATTCCAATCATGAATCACATCCTTACTATTACTTAAAAATGACATATCTGCTATCAAACAAGGAAATTAACATGATCCTATTTGTATTACAAACAATGATTTGATGTGGATCTCAAAAATCCCAATCCCAACATCAAAAAACCAAAATTTTAGTACTACATTCTAGTTAAATCTTTGAAGGAAATTAACATGATCCTATTTGTATTACAAACAATGATTTGATGTGGATCTCAAAAATCCCAATCCCAACATCAAAAAACCAAAATTTTAGTACTACATTCTAGTTAAATCTTTGAAATCTTTTTTTTTTTTTTTTTTTTTTTTTTTTTTTTTTTTTTTTTTTTTTTTTTTTTTTTTTTTTTTTTTTTTTAATTAATGAATCTTTACCCTTTTAAACATGGTCCTTCAACCATGTCATATAAAATTCCTCTTTCATGTCACGATGTATCAATGTCGTTTTCACATCCATTTATTATACCTTTAAATTAAAGATTACAAGAACCCATTAAACTTTCATTTAGAAACTAGGCAAAGAATCTCGCCAAAGTCTATCATCTCAACTTGGTAATATCCTTTAGCAATTAAACTTTCCTTGTATTGTTTAACATTTCCATTTACAACAATATTACTTTTGAACACCCATTTACATCCAATGAGTTTCTATCAATAAATGATACCTAGTTTCATGTATCATTCTCTCTATGTGCATCCATCTACTCATCCACAACTAATCTCTAGGACTCCTTTTCTTCCATATGCATTTCCTCTTTCACAGTTTGGATCGTTAATGCCAGATAATAAAGAGAATATGCATCTACTATCAAATGCACTATAATTACACATGCCTAGTTTCCTTATTTCTCAAGAGTACCTATGTAATGTTTAAGGTATATTTCCTTCCTCCCCTTCGAATTCGATCCCTCCTCCTCATTAGGTCCATAATGAACAACATGTTAAATTATGGTCCAATTTTCTTAATGTTGGGTAGTAGCTAAACAACTATCTTATTCTCATCTTTCTTTGGCTACACCATTATGGAAGAAGACTTAACTTCTCTAAAAATAACTTTTCTACCGTATACAATTCCAAGATATATTATCTCACCATAATAGTTCTCATACACCAAAGACCACTCCCAATTGGATGCCATATAGAAGGAAGATCTTGGATCTAGTATTTACATACTTTGGCTTAGGAGTTGTTAAAGCTATTATTTATTTTAGGTACAAATTTTGAAGAAGTCAAAACATGGTGGAAATTAAAGAGACAACAGAATATGGAAGATCAAAGAAATCCCCCCAAAAAAGTAGAAGAGAAGATTTTATTCATAGTAGAAAAAAGTACAAGTGTGGGAAGAAACTTGTGAAGGCATCACTTGAGATACATTTAGAAAGGGTATGTATTTTAGAGCAAGGAGTGAGGATTTGAATAATGATAACTTTGTATGTATTTTATGTACTTGTTAAATATTTCATATACATTTCAATTTATAAATTAAGTCTTTTCTTTGTAGGTTAAGGAGTTTCAAGTAATTACTTAGGCTATATTGTCTAAGGTGGTTCCTAACACTTGACCTTAAGCATTGTGCTTAAGGTTGATTACTACCTTATTCCATGAATTATGATCAACTTTGGGTCCTCTTTTAATAGACACTGGATCAACTTTAGAGGGACATATCTACTTCTATAGTGAAACGTGCAGATGAATCTTTAGTCCAAAACAATATGCTCTGAATGCATTAAGATTTATTGTTCAATGCATTAGGATGTTGTGGGTTGTCTCTTCTCTGTCTAGTTGAATTTTTGGATCCCCTTCTTTCCTTAAGATCCCTCCAACTGCGGTTAGATTTCTTAGATGACTGTAAGGAGGAAGGGAAAGGGACATATACTTTGAAGGTATCTAGCTTGTTGGTAATTCCTACATCGAAAAGTTGTATTTCCGTAGTCCCGGGGTTGGGAATACACAATGCCCATCCCTTTGAGCTCTATTTTATCTGGAAGACCTTCATTGAGATATACCTAAACACATATGCAGACATATGTCAAAATTCCTTTCAAAAGTCTTTCCCCGTTTACTTTGACGAATCTTTCAATTAAACTGCTCACTTTTTCTAAGAGATCTGGATGGGTAAAGTGAATGGGAAAACTGGGAAATATTACCCATACTGGAGTAGTCATTGGCGACATAGTGAGAGGATTGAAGTTGGGAAACCATGGATTCACTGGAAGACCAAAACATCCCCAAAACCATGGACCTTGGTCAAGGATTTTTTTCTTATCCTCAAGACATTTGAAGATCACCACAAAAAAAACTTTGAGCAAAATATCAATTCTAGGTTATGAGTCTAGTTTTGATAGATCTAGTCCCTGAGGGCAGATGATGAGGGTAAAAAACCATTGAAACGACATATGATTGCTTGATTGAGATACTATGCAACCCTCAAATTGATGCCAACCTCTGTTAGTTCCAAGTTAGGAGTGGCTAGAGAGTGCTCAACCATAAAGCCCAAGCTTGAATAATCCTTACAATTTGAAGAGTTGGTACTAGGCTTGCAGGCTTCTTGACTTGGTGGTAGAAGAAGCCCCCTCTCCCTGAGCTCCCCCTTTCATCTCTGCAATGAGGGATATTAAAGCCTCATTTTGAATGTCATAGTCACTTAGACAGAAGTCCTCTTGTAGCACCATGCCTTTGTACATAAGCCTCGAAAGCGCAACTGGAATTCTTGTACGTTCCTGGAGTTTGGTAGCAAGCATGGCTACCAAGTTAGTTGTTGACGTCGTGATACAGATAGTCCCTTGTGAGAGAGGTTTTACAAATACTATGAAAAGGGGTTGTTATGAATTTTAAGATCCATGCTTTACTAGTTTATCCCTCGGAAAGTGAGGGACATATTCATGCCTACCCTCTTCATCATGGTGAAACATTTTGACAAACATATCCCAAACACCCCAAGCGTTGCCCCACTTAGCTCATTCAGGTGTTTCTTCAAACACTTTGCTAGCTACCAAAGAACTTGCAGATTTGGGAAGCAACTGGGCAGATTGGACAACTACATTGTAGTAGCTCCCATACCCCGAGTGACTAACTCAATCCAATGCCTTGGGCCATGGTCGAGACCAATGATCTTTAAAAAAATCATTTGATGAACTGTAGTTTTGGGCCTTAAAAGACAGTGGCCACCAACGGCCATATTCCACTGCACGATATTGATCAACCTCGGTGCCACTACCAATAATCTAACCAGAGGTGGTGACACCAAACCCAGTGCTTTGAAAACTGGAAACCTTTGAACTCCTCTCGGTCGCCTCAAGGCAACCCACATGAGATTGTGGTGTTGCGGGTTCCAATGTCTTCTCCTTCTTGGCGCCCTACTTATGGTCATCTGGGGAGCCATTGTGATACAAGCCACCACTGATTGTGGTGCCGCGGGTTCCAATGTCTTCTCCTTCTTGGCATCCTACTTATGGTCGTCTGGGGAGCCCTTGTGATTCAAGCCACTACCGATTGTGGTGTTGCGAGTTCCAATGTCTTCTCCTTCTTGGCGTCCTACTTATGGTCGTCTAAGGAGCCCTTGTGATTCAAGCCACCACCATGCACTTGCCCCCTTTACCTTGACATGATTCAAACTTGGAACAACCACAAAGATGTGATTCTCGTAAAACATCGAAATCTCTTCTCATCTGAACCTAAGCTGTGAGGATCCATCCTAGGGTCCTCTAACTACAAACTAAATTTATTTAACTTAAACATAATAAGAAGGGAAATAACTTTTTTATAACTCAACATTTATTTTATGATAATATATAATTAAAATTTATTTACAACATATTAAACAAGTAAGAATTTCATTGCAACCATTTACATAATTAATCAATAAATGGAAGAATATTTATTCCAATAACTTGGTTGATATGCTCCTAACTCTGTTGGAATGTTCTTCTCAACTACCCAACTGAATTTACCTACCAGCCAACTAGGAATAGTTTCCTAGCCCATGGAATCTCCACAGATTCCCTAGCCCTCCGAGCCCAAGTCCAACCAGTTGTAGTGTGTCCAAGTTAAACCAACACTCTCCCTTCTCTTTCTCCACATTCCTCCCAAAACCAAATCCTCTAAAAGCAAAACCAAGACCAAGGATTCCCCCTCTCCTCTCATCATCTTTTTCTTTTTATGTCTCTTCCTCCCATCCACGTCAACCATCTATCATTAATGTCATGATTAACTCCTCATCATTTCATTTAGTACGCTTGAATTTTCTTATCATATCTTGTTCAAAGTAGATTTGAGAAGACATTTTGGAAATAAATATAGATATTTAATTTAGAATTAAATTATAAAAGACCATATCTTCTCCCAAATAGATTTGAGAAGACACTTTGGGATATGGATATTTAATTTGGAAATTAATTGGAGAGACCATATCTTCTCAAAATTAGATTTGAAAAGACACCTTGGAATATGGATATTGAATTTGGAAATTAATTGGAGAGACCATATCTTCTCAAAAATAGATTTGAAAAGACACCTTGAGATATGGATATTTAATTTGGAAATTAATTGGAGAAAACCATATCTTCTCCCAAATAGATTTAAGAAGACACCTTGGGATATGGATATTTAATTTAGAAATTAATTGGAGAGACCATATCTTTCAAAACTAGATTTGAAAAGGCACCTTGGGATATGGATATTTAATTTGGAAATTAATTGGAGAAGACCATATATTCTCCCAGATAGATTTGAGAAGACACCTTGAGATATGGATATTTAATTTGGAAGAAATTGGAAGAGACCATATCCTATCCAAAATTAAATTTGAGAAGACAAGTTGGGAATTGAATAATAACAATAATAAAATTTATATCAGTAAAATAAAATTGCAGTTTCACTAATGTAGGTATATACCAATATTTCTTGATAATTATAAGTCAATATTTTCAAATAAATTAAACACTAATAAAAATTAGCATGATAAGATTAAGTAAGGCCTTGTATAAGTCAAACAATTATTATATGTCTCCTTCATACCAAATCACTAAATCATCAACAACACTTTTTAATTTAAAAAAACAAAAACAAAAAAACAAACACAAACAAACAAACAAAAACCCTTAAAGTGAATTTAACCTCGGTAGAAATATCACCATAATCATTCTAATAAGTACCTCCCTAGAAATATCACCATAATTAACCTCAGTAGAAATATCACCATAATCATCTAATAAGTGATGGGGAGATTTTCAATAATATTAAAATACCCATAAAAAAATAATAATATTAAAATACCCATAAAAAAAAATTAAATTAATTTTTCACATGAAATTTGAACAAAGAGATTATTAATTCCACCTTGCCTATTAAAATATTTCAATCAGGTAAAAGTGCAAAAAGTTAAACAAACCAACTAAACAAACTCATGGGCCTCTTAAATCATTACTCGACTTTCAATCAGGGATTTTGAGCTTCATTGCTATGGGAATCAGTTCAAGCGATTTGGATCCATTCACAGCTTTGAGCTTGCCTCCTCCTCCGCTATTCGTGGATTTCATTTTGCAGGATTTGGCCACAAGTTCACCGTTAAAGCCTTGATGCCAAGTTTTCTACAAGGTATATTTTCCTCTGATACTGAGGTATTACCAGGTTTTTAAAGCTGGAGAGGTTACACAGAGACCAACAAATTAGTAGGTTTAATAATAATCCGCAGTTCCTAGCGGCTAAGCTCGAGGCCTCGTATAGTTTGAGGTATCCAGTGAAACGTGGTCCTATGGGAGGAGGGCAGTAGCAGCAGGGGCCAATAGTAATAATACTTATCACAGCGATAATAATAATAATGCCCAGATGCATTCTGTAAGGACTCTGGACACCACATATCTCCACAATGGTATGATATTGTCCACTTTGGGCCTAAGCCCTCATGGATTTGCTTTTGGACTTACCCCAAAAGGCCTCATACCAATGGAGATATTTGTCCATCCTTATATACCCATGATCCTCCCCACTTCTAGTCAATGTGGGACTTTGGTCATATATCCAACAATCCTCCCCTCGAACAAAGGACCATCGAGCCTCCCCTCAAACGATTATCCATCCGTCCACTCTCTACCAACCAGGATTCTTCGCTCCAATGCGTTTGGAAGCACACGCCTTACATGGAACACCACCTGAACACCACTTGCCTCGAGAGCTTGCTCTATCTCAGGTCAACTCCTCTTCACCGTGTTGGGACCAGGACACGTCCATGAAGAATCC
>APFE031251699.1:32498-42793 GCA_000404065.3 Pinus taeda
AAGGACTCTGGACAACCAATATCTCCACAATGGTAAGAATTGTCCACTTTGGGCCTAAGCCCTCATGGATTTGCTTTTGGACTTACCCCAAAAGGCCTCATACCAATGAAGATATTTGTCCATCCTTATATACCCATGATCCTCCCCACTTCTAGTCAATGTGAGACTTTGGTCGTATACCCAACACATTCGTCAGTGGAATTTCATGGCCCTGGCAATGGGTGCATGGGGCGAAAGTCCTCAAGTATGGGAAGCACGTCGTCGACCATAGCGCAGAAATTGGTTAACATAATTTTCATCACCTAAGCCTCCAGCCAGCGGCCGTTTCTCCAGGTGAGAAAAAATTTGAGCCCATCCACATCTGTTAGGGTTCAATATGGAGTTACATACCTTTTTGAATTCAATATCCGTTAATTGTAAGTTGTTGCTGCGTTGGATGAACTTTGTTGCTGCATTATTCAGATCGCATTTTTTTGCAGATTTTATTGTGATATTTTTGTTTTTTGGGTTTTCATTTTAAAGTGTTTCCTCTCTATTTGTTTAATTAAAATGACAATCACCATGAAAGTGATGCATATAGTGCATAAATATAATAGTCTTCCATAACCAGGTCCCCTATTTCATTAAACACTGGAGACCAAAACAGATGACTTAGCGTAGGCATCTGGCCTTCCTACAATTGGCAAAAAATCATGTTCAAGAAATATATCAAGTAGGCAAGCTTTGAGGAGTGGATTGCTGCTGGGGCCCCTTTGGCAAGCAGCCATTCAAAAAATTCTGGAGCAGCCTCTGACTCGCCATCCCCTAGCTTTGCAGCAGTTTGAGTTGGAGGGTGGGTGATGGAATCTGCGTAAAGGCGGACTTAGACGCCATTAAAGGCTTCAACGGCTTCCACCTTCTCCCTTTCACAATCATCAATGACCTTAACACAAAGGGCCTAGACACTCTTGCCAAAATTTGGGAGTGGTCGTGGCCGTGGCTGCGTGTGGATGCCCATTCAGCCACATGCCTGGCAGATCGGACTTTCAGAGGAATTGATGGCTGAATGGGAAAGGTATCGTAGCATGCTCTGCAAGGCAGGCATAAACATATCACAGTGAGCTGATGTACTGGTGTGCGGCGGACACCACGGGAATGACCGGATTTCGGTCAAGGAAGCATATGAACATACTACCTCCACTTCCCAAACACCGCTCTTCTCTGACATTACCTCTATGTTTTGGAAGTGGAAGTGGGATGTCCCCTTAAGACAAAGTGCTTCTCGTGGTTTGCCATTCACAATCGCATACTAGCTTGGGACAATCCTCTTAGAAGAGGCTTCATTGATCCGGGATGGTGCTGCATGTGTAGACAATACTCTAAGGACTGCTTCCACCTGCTTATGCACTGCCCCTTTGCTATTGACATTTGGGCTGGGGTTGCCACAATTTTGGTTGTCCCACAGATCAACGATGCACCCTCTATTCTCGAATGTTTCTGATTATGGAACTTCAGAGCTAAAGCTTATAGAACCCTTCCCCTCTATGTACTTTGGGGGATCTGACACGCTAGGAATGCTTTGGTTTTCGAAGGCATTTGGCTAGTGACTTTGAATGCTGCCATGGACATTGCTTCTTATTTCATGAAAATTGGTCCCTAGACTCCAAATCACTCTCTGTGGACTGTCTCATATGTCGATCTAACTAGAATCTACCCTATCTACTTCTTTGATAGTGCCTCCTCGGAAGGGACTCGTGGATGTGACGTCTCGCTTCATTTAGACCTCATTGTCCAATATCATTTCTCATGGTATGGTGGTTGGGGGGAGCTGAGCTGATTGCGTTGTGGGGGTCTCTCAAGTCCTTTTCTTGGCTGGTCATTGACAGAGTAGCTTACATCCGAGGACTCCCTTGTATTAATCAATTGGATTCGCGATCGTTGTTCACTTGAGGTTCTTGCACTTTGCAATTGGATTGAGTCGATTCAAAACATCCTCCCCTCTTTCTCTGATGTCTCCTTCCACCATTTTTTTCGGGAGCAAAACATGAAAGCTGATGTGCTCTCCAAAGTTGGCCTCTGCATCTGTCAGGGCTAATGTTCTTTGAAAAATTCTCAGCTGACCGGGGTTGTGGTCTGGGTTTCTTTGAAGTTTAACTACCATATTTGCTGCGGGTTTTTGGTCACTGTTTTTTTGCTGAATCCTGTTTGGGTGGGGATCCCTACAACTCCCCTGTTTTTTTGTTCCTCCTATCCGACTGCTCTATCATGAGTACAATTGTGTTTTTTTCGGATGATCATGATCTGATAAAGACCTGTGATAATGTAAATTTCTTTGTTTAATGGAATGAAAGCCTATTTTTTTCTTTAAAAAGGTTATGTGATTTGGATTCAAACTTTCAACTCCAACAAACAGAAAGGTCGCATTATCATTGTAGTTATCCTATGGATCGTTTGAATTTCTGCATCTAGATTACATGCCTTGCTTTCAATGAAAGTTGGCATTAGTATTATATGTACCATTTAGCTACCTATTCGCTAGAATGGCATTCTAGATAATGAGTGTTTTCCCTGTAGAGAGGGTTGTAAGACGAATGGAGAACGAAGCACGTAAAGTGTCACTGTTCAAAGCCTAATTTGAAGGAGAGATCTTGGAAGAGAGATTTGATCCCAGGATCAAGATATTCCATTTAACTTTTTCCCATTTCTTTCATCGAACTTTGCCTCTGCATCCTGAGGATGTACTATAGGATATTGGATTGGATCTGCTGCTAGTACAACATTGTGCCTTGTCGAGTTCTCGGTGAAGGAGTGATGTAGAACAAAACTCCTGAACTTTGGATTTCAGGCAAACAACTCACACTATCTACCTTCTCCTGCATTTACTTCATTTTGTTGTTTGTGACAATATCCTGTTACCTTGAGCTTCGGAATTTAATCTGGGTGCTACTAGACAACTTCATTCACCAGTTGTTGCAACTCAGATAATTTAAATTCTTTGACCGATTGGGATACTTTTTTCATTTTTGTCTTCATCCCAGAAAGAGCAACTAGTTGCAACTTCACTATTTTCTAATGGGGAAAATTCTTTCTGCCTACTGCTGTGGCATCTTCCTCTGGCCATCTTGTTAAACAAATAAAAGAGTTTGCAGGTTCGGTAATCCACTAGTAAAGTATGCGGTAGAACCACTGAACTAATGATTACTTCTCCACCAAATGACCCACAAAAAATGATATTCCCTTCAGCTTATAGTGACATAAAAAACCAATGATAATGTTGATGTCATATGCTTTCTGTCAATATATAATTTTGAGGCCTGCCACCGAGATACGATGTCATTTTCATTAATTATTGGGTCCATATGATCGATTTTTTTTTCTAGTTGGGGATGGTAATGGAGTTATTTTTAAATTTATTTGATTATGTTTTATTGTTGTAATGAATGAATGAATGATATTTTAATGTCCATGACACTAAAAATAGTTTTATGGGATCACCAACTTTCATGCTTTTCGATTTTTGTAATTCAACTTTTTTCTTATTCATTCAAATTGATGATGAACTGACCCAACCTTCTAACAGTGCCTTCGCTAAAAAGACAATGCCAAGAGACTAATACAAACATATTGCCATAATTGTCCTGATGTTCATCACATTCCAAAATGAAATAGGTCATGGATCGAATTTTTGACATGGAAAGATAAAATAAATAAATTGACGAAATTTATTTTCCCGTACTCACATTTTGGTGTGAAAATGTCTTGTTATGAGTGCCTCTTGAGTCAATTGGAACTTATTGACTATGTAGCATTTTTTATTTGCAACCAAATATTTATTGCTTTGCATTTTTTATTTGCAACCAAATTTTTGTTGAGTTCCAAAAATTTTGGGAGTTATGTGGGAGTCTTTGACTTTTACTTGAGTTCGAGCAAGTTTTTGGTGATATTTTTTTATTTGGTTTGTTTTCCCCTGAAGTGAAGGAACTCTTTTGGACTTGTTAATTATTCTCTGTGTTATTGAAGACTTGTGTTTATTTGGTTAAAAAGTTGAGTTCAAGTTTAGGAATGGAAGCAACTCTTTTTGTTTTTGCTTTTGTTGAGTAATGCTTCTTTTTATTACTAATGATGAAAAAATAGTGCTCCTAAGGGCTACAAAACTGGTTTGGAAGAAAACCATATAAGTTTCAAACCCGCCCTTAATATAGCTAGTAAAGTGCCATATGACATGCCAAAACCAAAATCAAGGAAAGTCCAAAATTAAAGACCCTGGCGTGATTAATTTCTTGTAGCTGGCCCGCCCTTAATATAGCTAGTAAAGTGCCATATGACATGCCAAAACCAAAATCAAGGAAAGTCCAAAATTAAAGACCCTGGCGTGATTAATTTCTTGTCGCTGATCATTTGGAGGTTGGGCTAGAGGATGAGGCCACCTATGGTGATTCTAGGTATAGACAATGATCTGCAACCCAACAAAAGTCACTAATGACCAGAGTTTGATTAAACAATATATTATTTCCTGTTTTTCTAAATGAATAAAAAGTCTTCAGTTTTCATAAGCTAAGTTGTGTGGAAGTCCACAGTTTACGGTAATTAATCTCCAAGGAAGGGATTCCTTTTACGGGATGGAAATGTGAAGTAACTAACTACAACATGTCAATACCTATTGCCAAGCGGAGTTGGGGAATTGGTATAACCAGAATATGTGTGTTCACAACTTAAGCCATTTATCAAAAGTTATTTATTGTGGGGATGCCAAGGTGAATTATATGGAGGTTGGCTTTATAACCTTCCAAGCTTTCCATATACTGTGGGCAAAAAGGTACATTTAATCTTAAAATTATCCAGGGTAATGCTTATTGATAAATGATTGAAGGTTCAGTTTCCAGTAGAAATGTTTACTGTGTGAATGCAATTTCCTTCCTTTTCTTCCAGAGTACAAACAATCCCCTTAGCATAGAGGGATGGGTTAGAGTGTGAGTTAGGTGGATACCCAAGCGGTTGAAGAATCTAGGGCAATTAGAATTAAAGTGATTCTTCTTAGCATGATAACAATTTGTAAAGTTCTTTTGCGATTTTTCTTAGCTTGATCTTCTTTTTATTATTAGTGTGTGTGATTACTTCATCAAACTACTATAAAAAACAAAGAGACAAGAACACAAGATATTGGCATCCTGGCAGGGCCAAAATGAGGAAAACCCACACAAAAATTCTTCTTATAGAGATCTTCAATTGACGAATACCAAGACCAAAACCCTTGACCTATTCTGCCACTTCAAAACCAAAACACCAATCCTCTTCTCTGTCACTGCTGAGATCATCCTCATTGCTGCGCCATTAAGGCCATCACTATTGCATCATTGAGATCTTCATTACTGCTTCTTCACCATGTTAACGAGGTCTCTTGGCTTCTTGAGATCTTCACTGTGACCTTGATTCTATGTCTTCAATATGACAATCATCAAGGTGACTGTTGCACCATATCTCCATCTATACTCTTGCTGAGATCATCACTGGACTCTTGCTGAGATCATCATGTTGACATTGAGTATGCCGAGAGTGTGTTCTATGATAAGTATGCCGAGACTGAGATTGTAAATATAGGATCATTGTGATCTCTCTTAAGCCGAGACAATGAGACTGAGACTATACAAAGACAGTAAGGGTTCTGAGGTTCTTTCCCTCACATATATACATTGACTGCTATGAAATAGGTCCACCGAGATTGTGATACTGAGATCCTTACCTTTCATTTAGGCCGAAACTGTAATGGTTACTACTGTTTCTAATTATGCCGAGACTGTGATCTTAACTGAGATTGAAGCCATGTTTTTCCTTACAAGATATATGTATGATAGAGGTACCTTACTGCACCCATCAGAGGTAATTTGTTAACGATAAATTATCAATAAAATTTGAAACCACAAACGCGTATTCTTTCAGATGGGAAGACGATAACGGCTCCAGTCAAAGCAACAATTTCAAAATTTTCTGATTGATTCTCAACTTTATATTTTCCGCAGAAGACAAATTCAACATTGACTTCGTACTTTATAATTTAAGCGTATGACCAATTTTACACTGACCATCGAGTTTATATTTTTCCTCGTGAAGTAACACGATTAAATTTTTATGAATAATAGTCGGTGTAGGATTTTTTTTCATTTTATTTTTTAGTATTGGTTTATAAAACTGTAAAGATACATTAAAAGAATAGAAGGTCGGGAAGATTTGTATTGATAATGAGAGTAATTAAAGACTGTTTTTGGCGAAGGTCACTTTCAAATTAGGGTATTTTATGGCGAGGGTGTTTATTTTAGAAATTTAGTTATCTCTCCTTAATTTTTTTTTAAATTAATTCGGAATCATATTTTCCTATGTCATTAAATTTTTTAAAATTAATTTAGAGTCATTTTCCTAAAACCATTAATTGTAATTTATAACAATTTTACAAAACTACATAGTACCTTTTCAAGGATTTTATCACAATTATAACAACGTCGTTTTTCCTTCATGATTTTAATGTCACTTAATAATTCTTTTAATTATGTGAGTGTTTTTTTTGGCAAATAACCAACATCAAAGAATTAATCAATGACGGGATCTCCACAGTGAGAGTGCCCTTGGGAACCATATTAGAACTTGTTATCGCCCTGTGGCCTAAAAATGTCATGCCTCTTTCTACCAAGCTGAACATACATAACATGCGATTCTACATTTCATTACAAGGCAAAATAATTGTCACATAAGCACAAAAAACCATACAAATGATTTGCGGCAAGCTAGGGTTACATTGGGGAATACCTGGTTAGATTCCCAAATGAAAATGTCAGTGAAAACAATGAAATAAATTTAATGCAACAATGTAACCAATCTAATATAATACAAGTGGAATAGGAGGAAATAATACAAAGTAAAAGAGAGCATGTCAGCAATAATTTTGGTTCCTACATAGAAAAAACAACTCAAAATGAAGGTCGTTTTTCTACCGCACAAAGAATTAAGCGTTGAAATGAACATAATTTTATATTTAATTTTATAAAATATTTAAATAAAATATTAAAGTTATATAGGAAAAAAATTTCATAATAAAATTTATTTAGCAAAACTTTATTAAAACTAAAATGAGGGATCATTATAAAAATTTTATTATAAAAATTTAATTCTAAAATAAATATATAATAAGACTTACTCAAAAAATAAAATGAACATTTTAACATTTTATAGCTTTGCAAGGCAAAAATAAATATTTAAAAAGCAATACATTGTCATTAATCTAAAGTAAAAAGCATGATAAATATAATTTATGAATTTAAAGAAAAGATGATGATGAATAAAACTTATTATATTCAAAGCATCAATGGCCATTTTATCTTTAATTAATGGATTGATGAAACAACATGTGAATCACCAACTGAAATTAGCTGATTCCCAAAAGAATTTAAAGGAGATACATAATCATGTAGAGCGAGATTGGATACGGGAGTGACCTAACAATTGCTTATTATCTCAACAATGCCTCACTTTTATTATCCCAATTGCTTAATGGTCTCCAATTAGTTCAGAGGTAGGGAATCCTTATCTCCCTTTCAATGGAATATACCCTTCGAAGATTAGGACACTGCTTCAATGGACATGGGCATGAAACAAGCCCAAGTGAACATAAGACGCTTCCTATAATTCTAAATTAAATATTACTTTAGACGCCTTTTTGATTCACTGTAGAGAATTACCCCAATGATGGTTAAAGTATAACCAAGCATCCCTCTGATAGAAACAAGGTACTTGAAATGCAAGATGGAGACAACAACTTCCATAGCTCCCTTTGCATTCCCTAATAACTGCAAAGAAATGAGGCCAGCCATTTACAAAACTCTCCATATCGTGGACAAGAATATTCCTTAAAATTCATCCATCCATCCTCAAAATATTAATAGAGTGATGTCTAATGGTGTGAAATGGAAAGATCTTAAAACTAAACTTTACCAATTCAATCCAACACTAGGTTTCAAATGAGAGTCGCTATTTATGTAGAAATTCCTTATAGATTCAAACCGATAATTGTAATTTACTAAAACAATAGACTTGAATCTACTATAGTAATCAGTGGAAACAATTAAACAATCATGAAATCACGAAGCATATAAGAAAAATAATTCAATTAACACATTGCACAATCATTTCCTGGGGAAAGCCACAGTTAAAAACCCCTGCTATATGTACATTGCATTAGTTAGAAAATATGAGAATATTACAATGCTTTGCTCAAGCCTGAGCAACCTCGACACAATCTCTATTTGTCGCACAACTTCCTGGACTGACTCTGGTTAACACTTAGCCAAATTCCTAGCCTTCCAAGCTCCTTCTTCCTTGCGTTGTTCAACGAGGAATTAGGTCCCTGTTGGGTTGTGTTATATTCTTTCCACGACTAGCCTATGTAGTTAATCGGGGGGTTAGAGGGGGTGCAGAAGCCCCCCTATCCAGGGGGTTTGAGAGGGGTGTGTAGCCCCCTTCTACGGGGTCTGGCGCAGCACTTCGAGGAAAATTGTTTTGGACCCTATATTACGCTGGGTGGACCTACCTATGGTTTTGTGCATGGTTTTCGCACATAGTTTTGGACGCGATCGTTTTTGGTCCATGGTATTGGATGCTTTGGCATGTATATATATGTATTGTAACATTGAAAGGAACATAATGAAAAATCAAGCTGGTAGTCTCGGGTTTGGGATCCAAGGGAAAATCTTTGTGTATATGTGTTTTATGTGTTATGCTCTCGCATTTGTTTATTTTCTGTTCTTAGAATTCGTATACAAGTAATTTTTGTATGGGGTTAAAACCTATATCTGGTATCAGAGTTGTTTTGGCTTCAAGGGGACGCCTTTATTGCTGAGGGGTTTCGCTCAGGCCTATGGTAGACCCTGTTCAATGGGAGATCTGTGGGGTCGATTCTAGTGGTGAAAGAAGATGGCGAGCAGTGGAAAGATAGAGATCGAGAAATTTAATGGTCAGAGTTTTGAGTTATGGAAACTCAAGATGGAGGATCTGTTGGTGGATAAATATCAGTGAATCGCAGTAGATCCAGGTACTTAACCAACGAGAGTGTTTGGTGAAGAATGGAAGAAGTTGGATCGGAAAGCAAAAAGTAAAATACAATTGTGTCTCTCAGATTCAGTATTGTTGAATGTATCAGGGGAAGCTACAACAAAGGCTTTGTGGGACAAGTTAGGGACTTTATACCAATCTAAGTCTCTGGTGAATAAACTGTTCCTACGGAAAAAGTTGTATAACCTGAGGATGAAAGATGGAGACTCGGTGACAGAGCATCTAAATGCATTTAATACTGTGGTAAGTCAGTCATTATCCGTTGATATTAAAATTTTAGATGAAAATAAGTGCATTAGTTTGTTGTGTTTTCTACCAGATTCGTGGGATAGCCTGGTTATTGCAATAGGTAGTAATGCAACTGCCTTGTAGTTTGATGAAATAGTCTCATCCTTGCTGACGGAGGAGATGAGACGGAAATATATGGAGATCTAGAATGGTGATGCCTTGTATGTACGAGGATGGTCCTATAACAGAAACAAAAATAAGTCATCGAGTCGGAGATCTAAATCTAGGGGGAGATCTAAATCTCCAGGAAAACCTGTAAAGGTGGTGTGCTGGAAATGCGAAAAGGAAGGGCACTACAAAATGGATTGTAAATCTGAATCTCCTAAATGTCCTTCTACAGAGGCGAAAACCACCTCAGATAAAGGTGGAGATGTATACTTGGCTTCTTCAAGTACACATGTAGATCATGAGGCATGGTTAATTGACTGAGTGCATCTTTTCACTTCACTCCCCATAGACAGTGGTTCTGCGAGTATGAGAAATATGATGGTGGTGATGTATTTTTAGGGGATGATAGGAAGGCTAGAATCGTTGGTTGCGGAAAAGTAAAGTTGAAGTTGCAAGGTGGAAGGGTTAGAACACTTTCAAGTTTTTTGCATATTCCTGCATTGGCCAGAAATCTGATTTTTGTAAGCAAGCTGGATGATGCAGGTGTAAAAACAGTGTCGAGAAAGATACCTACAAGATGGTTCGGGGAGCACTGGTATTGATGTGGGGAGTTCGGATTGGAACTCTATACAAGTTGCAAGGTAGCACTGTTATTGATGGGTGCAACAGTTCTGTGGTTCTTGAAAGTGGAGCAGAAATCTAGTGGTCTCTGGCAAAAAGACCATGCTATGGCATCAAAGGCTTGGACATATTGGAGAGAAGGGCCTTCGAATACTTCATGGTAAAGGTATGGTAGAAGGTATGACTAATAGCTCTCTGGATTT
>APFE031251699.1:43519-66580 GCA_000404065.3 Pinus taeda
GTTTGGTTGTAGAGATTGTGTTCAAGTATGGGGTTAGTACAGGGAGCTATAAGGATAGACTGTGACAGCCAAAGTGCAATTTTCTTGGGAAATAACCATGCTTATCATTCAAAGACAAAGCACATTGATGTTTAATATCACTCTATGACGGATATGATAGAAGACAAAAAGGTGTTGCTGGTAAAGGTGGACACTTTGAAGAATACTATAGATGCATTGACAAAATTTGTGAGCTCTGA
Organism: Pinus taeda; assembly: GCA_000404065.3. Lineage (NCBI taxonomy): Eukaryota > Viridiplantae > Streptophyta > Pinopsida > Pinales > Pinaceae > Pinus > Pinus taeda. The sequence goes on from APFE031251699.1 coordinate 43,759, forward strand.
GAAGTTCTCTTGGTGTAGAGAAACAATGGGTGTTGCAGAGTTGGATAAATGACTAAGCGTTCCTGTGGCACCCTATGGAAAGAAAACAACAAGTGAGATAATGTTGGATTGTGTTATATTCTTTCCATGACTAGCCTACATAGTTAACCGAGGGGTTAGCGGGTGGGTGGAGCCCCCCCTTCGTTGTGCTGATTGTTTTAGCGGGGTGGGGGGGGTTCATAAGGGGGTTGGGATTTTTTTTTTTGGACCTATATTAGGTTGGGCGACCCTACCTATGGTTTTGTGATGGTTTTCGCACATGTTTTTGGACGCAAAGTGGGTCCATGGTATTGGATGCTTCGGCATGTATATATATGTATTGTAACATTGAAAGGAACATAATGAAAAATCAAGCTGGTAGTCCCGGTTTTGGGATCAAGGGGAAATCTCTATGTATATGTGTTTTATGTGTTATGCTCTCGCATTTGTTTATTTTATGTTCTTAGAATTCATATGCAGGTAATTTTTGTACAAGGTTAAAACCTACATTCCCTATTTCATAGGAATTTTCCTCCATTGGATTGTGTGGTTCCTTTATGCTCTTCCTCTGACTGCATGCACCATCTGTACAATTCAGATAATTATACAAGTAATAGTACACTGTCCTTGAACTTCAATCTCAACTAGGTCTTTCTCTGATCTTATATGCATGAGTTAATTATGAGTTAATCTTCAATTTACTGGTTGACACTATAGGCACCACCACTCGACTTCAGACAACACCACACTACATTTCAAGCAACACCACATTGTACTATACGCAACACCACACGATACTTCATGCAACACCACACTGCACTTCAGGTAATACCACACTCGACTGACCTCCTACTAGTTCCTCCATCAGTTGGAACTAGTTTAAATGACTTTAACTCAATTAAACTAAATTAATTAATTACAACTCAAAATAAACTCAACCAAGGCTCTTATAATGTAGGAGAGACTCTACATGACTCTAGTTAGACCCTCAACTCGAATTAACTAAGCCAACTAAGTCAAATTAACTTGGTTAACTAATACAAGTTGTCATGAGATGTGGGATTAAATTTTATTCCTAATTTAATTCAAGGACAAATTAAATCAAGATCTTTCTTGGTGCTATTTCAACATTTCTTGTTGCAATTTTCAACAATTTATTATCTATAAACTTATTTTCAAAATATTTTGGAAACTTATTTCAATTGAAACAGAGAAATCAAAGTAGTGAGCACAACATGACCATTTTCAAATTCTTAAAGTTAGACCAATGCTTTGAATCACATTGTGGCAACAAAATTCTTAACACATGTCTAACATATCAAACTGGACAGGCCTCATCAACTGAACAATATATATTAGGATACCAATGATAGTTATCCATATCAAATGGAACTTGGTTTTTTATAAAACAATGTTGCCTAATTGGTCATATGGAAGTTCTGAATTCATAGCTTTCATTTCTATAAAAATATGGTACACTTCTCGCCCTCAACCTGATTTGGTACAAACATCCATCAAATATTCATAATTGTTCAAATCTTTTCCACTGTGCTTGATCAAGAATGAGTGTGCCTCTTTAAACCTCTAGTTTGGAAGAGTCCATTGAGAAGAATTGTATGAGTTCCATACAAAGCATTAATCCCTTCTTCCTTCAATTTTATTAAAGAGCTACAATGCACCTTGGACTATCCCCATCATGCAAGCAACTCGAATCATTATATCATATGTAATTGCATTATAGGAGAAAATGAGAATGTTTCGTCATAATTTCTGCAATATTTAGCAAATCTACTAAAAGAACGACGATAAATCCTCTATTAAGATGGAGCATGGCCAACGGGCATCATGCCTTAACAAATGATTGCTCAAACCAATGATGGAAAACAAGAGTAGTGACAACGGTGTGCTCGAACAAACAACGTGCAACGTGCCTTGACAACTGCTTGCTCGAATCAACGAAGGAAAAACAAAATTAGTGACAATTGTTTGCTCCAACAAATGTTAGAAAACAAAAGCGTAGACAATTGTTGGTGGTTAATAGATTAAAAAAGAATACATTCGGTGTAATTATAATTTATTTGTTAAACTAGTGGTGGAACAATTATTATTAGTTGATATCTCATCATTGTTATTCAAGGAAAATCATGTAATGTTAGTGATCCATATGGCGCAGAATTTCATTCCTTACATACGAAGAAGACGAGCTCTTAGCCAAGCAAAAAAATAATATTTGATGTTACATATGAAAATCAAATATTATAGGAAAATATATAGAAAAAATATATTATATGGAAATATCAAAAAAAATATTATTATAATTTTAGTGATTGAAAATATTGGATCATAATTTATGTTTCTATACTTTTCAAATTAATATAATTTTAGTGAGAATACAATGGATTGTAGCTTTTGTTTCTAAATGATTTAAATTGAAAGTGTTTTTAATTTTAGAATTAATCTATTCTTTTTATTATTATTATAAATATTAGAAAACAAAATAGTCCACATGACCTATAATATATAGTAACATGATATATTGTTAACACACTCCATGGTAGTAAGGTTACTTTTGTGGGAAAAAATCCACTCATGGGTTGGTATAGCCAAGACTAAGTGTGATCCTTGGGTGAATTTGATAGCTTGGATGCCTCAAGGTGGCAATTTCTCAAGGCAAAGGTTAATCGTGCATTCATCTCATCTCAGGACTCATCTAACTTAACAAACAAAATAAAAATAAAAGGTAAAAAAAATAAAAATCTAACTATTTATAAATTATTTTTTTACTATTTTAAATAATTAAAATTTATGTGTAACCATGGTGTCATTCTCAATATTTTGAAGATTATATTAAAAGAAAATAATTGTTGCACCTATATATATTAAATTCTTGGGAAAGACCTAAAGGATCAATTTCGAATAAGCATTAAATAACTTATTACATCATATATGTTATGTTTTTTGTTTGTTTGTCAAGTTGTATGTGATCCTCCAGGCTTGACCTATGGCTTGAGGAGCTGTGACCTAGGGGCATCTAAGCCGCCAAAGTCACCCGGGGATTACACTCGGCCTGGGCCACACAATCCCGTCGCCGAATGGATTTTTTAGCATGCCTCCTCTCCCTAGCACATGGCACAACCACCTCCTGTGAGGTTTGATCCTGGGTTGCCTTGCTAATGAGGTCCATCCTTAACGGGTTGTGTTGGTGAGACTTGACACATCATACATGTTATGTTGCTAAAATTAAAAAAAATCATAAAAACTAACTAAATTATAATCTCATTTTAAATTATTATTATTATTACTAATAAATAATTAATAAATTAAACTTTATTTTAAATTCTTGACTGGGCTTAATGGCAAATGGCATGTGTTTCCTCCTAAGTGGTCACAGGTTCAAAACCAGAGGGGGGTAGAGTATGTATGCCTTCATAGATTTAGCACTCACAGGTCTCATACACCAATTTAGGGGGGTAGAGTATGTATGCCTTCATAGATTTAGCACTCACAGGTCTCATACACCAATTTAGTGTCTCGCTTGGTTGTGACCTTAAAAATGGACAATAATAATAATATTTATCATCAAAAATAATTAATTAAAAAATAATATATAAGTTAAACATGTATACATTTCATATTGACTATCAATAAGATTATAAACTTACACCAATTTAGTGTCTGGTTTGGCCATGACCTTAAAAATGGATAATAATAATAATATTTATCATCAATAATAAATAATTAAAAAATAATATATAAGTTAAACATGTATACATTTAATATTTACTATCAATAAGATTATTAATTTACACCTATTTAGTGTCTGGTTTGACCATGACCTTAAAAATGGATAATAATAATAATATTTATCATCAATAATTAAAAGATAATATATAAGTTAAACATGTATACATTTAATATTTACTATCAATAAGATTATTAAGAGTGGGGACTAACTCTCACTTTATTATGGAGATTCTTAATATGTAAATTGGATTTGCTACAATGCCATGGCTTATCAAGATCACATGTCCAAAAAACCATAACTAACTTCATATGACACTGGTTCACATGACATTTATTTTACTTCATATGGCACTGGTTCATATGACATTTTTTTTTTAAATTAATTAATTTAATTAAAAAAGAATAAAAAAACCATAATTACTTTGGATATAAATCTCAACTTTAATTTGTGGGTATATACTATATAAATATTTCTACTTATAATTTGTGTATATTACTATAAATATTCTAGAATAATCCAAGTTAAATCTATACCATCCATTTAAGAGTTATCTATAATTAAATTAAAAATTATAAAACTCCTACAAATAAATTTAATTATTATAAAAAATTAAAACCTTTTAACTTTAAATAGAAAATTTCTTATATTAAAATTAAAAATAAGAAAAAAATAATGTAATGAATATTTGGAAAGAAAATTTCTTATCTTAAAATTAAAAATTAGGAAAAAAAAATAATGTAATGAATATTTGGAAAGCTTTTTTTTGGCTATTAGAATAGTGTAAATTGGCATGCCTACTCTACTTCCAATATTAAGGCAAGTTGTGTTGATGGGGTTGTGTTGATGTAGGACAATGTGTTAAGTATTTTGTACTAAGTTGATAATTATTTACGGGCAAGTTGGGTTGATGGGTTGTCTTGATGTAAGACAACGTGTGAAGTATTTTGTACTCAGTTAATAATTATTTATTGTACAGGCTCATAGGCAAGTTATATTGTAAATTGTAATCACTTTATAGTCAAATCATCATTGACTTTATTATATTAAGGCAAGTTGTGTTGATGGGGTTGTCTTGATGTAAGACAATGTGTTCATTATTTTGTACTAAGTTGATAATTATTTATGAGCAAGTTGGGTTGATGGGTTGTCTGTTAAGTATTTTGTACTAAGTTAATAATTATTTATTGTACACGCTGATAGGCAAGTTATATTGTAAATTGTAATCACTTTATAGTCAAATCATTATTGACTTTATTTTTGAAATTTTGGAAATTCAAAACTTTGATTCGTTTAAAATAAAATATTGATAGACAAGTTAATTGTAATCACTTTATAGTAAATAAACATTAACTTTATTTTTGAAATTCAAAAATTTGATTCAAAATATTGATAGACAAGTTATATTGTAATGGCTTCATTGACTTTATTTTTGAAATTCAAAAATTCGATTCAAAATATTGATAGACAAGTTATATTGTAATTGCTTCATTGACTTTATTTTTGAATTCAAAAATTTGATTCAAATATTGATAGACAAGTTTATATTGTAATTGCTTCATTGACTTTTTGTGACATAATTTTTTTCCTTAAATTTAAAAAAAAAAAAATTAAAATTAAAATTATTTTTGGAAATTTGAAAGTTCTATTTTTTATTTGTGTTAAAATATTGAATTGACAATTTTATGAGATTTATTTTTAAATTGTCAAACATAAAAATAATATATAAAGAAAAAATATGTGGGAAATCAGATGTGTACTATAATTATATTCAATTTGTACCACCCTTTTTTTATTGTAGTGTATCATGCAAACTTAAAAAAAAAAAAAAAATTATCTATGTACCTACTTTTTTTTTATTGTAGTGTACTATGCAATCTTTAAAAAATAATTTATTCATGTATTTTTTTTTTTATTTTCTTTAAAAATATATATATTTATTTATGTACTTTTTATTTAATTTTTTTTTTAATATTGTTTTTTTTTCCTCTATTTATTATTCTTTGTCACAGCAAGGTAGTAACTTATTCAAAAAAATATCAAATATTGATATTGAAATTAATTTTAAAATGAGTAAAAATTAAAAATGATTTTACCAAAATTTACATTAAAAACTAAAAATAATATTATTTTAACAATGTGTTGATTCATTTTCTTTTAATTTTGATTAGTTATCTGTAGTTGAGTCTTGTATGATGATGGCGTCGCTGATACGTGATTTGCCAAGCCTGAAGCCTAACCAGCACCACGCTGCCGTACTTGCTGATCAATACCACTGGCAAAATCAACCCAATTGCCCAAATCCTCATGCTGAATAGCCGTACTTGCTGAACCCAATTGCCCAAATCCTCATGCTGAATAGCCGTACTTGCTGATTAATACCACTGGCAAAATCAACCCAATTGCCCAAATCCTCATGCTCAATATCATTGTACATAGAGTCACTTCATGCACAGTCATGCTCATCATAAATATCTTGCATAATGATTATAAGATACTAATTACATTCTCAAATTTAAATGCCTTTCTGTCTTTCCAAAAGTGGGTTTTCTTTTATATTATACGTGGGAAAATTTTTATTACACATAGCGAATAGAGTTCTGGGCGTCTCAACATAAACCCTTTCATGATGTCTTATGAAGTTCATAGCTAAACCACGTTTTTTCCAAACAAAGTAAAGGATTTTTATATGCAATTACGCCCTTGGGATTTGAAACAGAAATGGAAAATAAGAAAATAGAGTTTGGATGGTGAAACTTGTGGCCTACAATAACTATCATATAAAATAAATAGTTTGAAGGAAAATTATTTTTTTTTGTTTTTAAAAGTTAAAAAAAAAACATATAAAAATAGAGGGTTATAAAGATAGAGTTAAGATTTTATTTTATTCTCTAGTTTATATTAGTTAAAAAAAAACTTAAACATATAAAAAATATAAGGTTACAAAGAAAACTAGATTTGAGTTTTTATTAGCTAGTTTAATTATATTATTATTTAAAAGTTTGAAAAACATAAAAGATATAAGGTATAAAAAAACTTAAATCTAAGTTTTTATTAACTAGTTTGTATTTTTATTTAAAAAGATATGATGTTGTGCATCTATTTTATCTGTTAAATCTAAATGTCATTAAATAATATTGGAAGAGCAATATACATCTACATAGTACTAATGATCCTTGTGCAATTTAAATTTTTAGGATAATGTCATTTTTTAATGAAAAATAAATAAAACCAACATGTTTTGGATGAGCCACCATAGACTAGAGTGAACAGAGATGTAGTTGAACTTGTTGTGTTACATGAAACTAAGTACTCCAACTAAGTACTCGAACCTAGTTTTGACCTAGAATGACTTTATCTTTTTAACAAAATAAGAGTTGAGAGGGATCAAATCTCTTGAGCTGCAAACCCTTTTTATAATGAAAAACTTTAAAAAATTACACCTCCAAATATTGCATCCCTCTAAGGACTTGATAGATTATGGTCAACCCCTTGAAAATTGTTGAATACATGGAATAAAATAGATTAAACATACAATTCTAACAAACATTTGCTCCATTCACAGGTTGAAGAAAATTCTCCCCAAAATCATCCCGAAGAACCAAGGTGGATTTATTCATGGCAGTTAACTTGTGGACAATTTCGTTCTGGTCCAAGAGGCGATTCATTCCAGCCTTCACTGAAAGGAAAAAGGTATGGTTATTAAACTAGATCTAGCAAATGCTTTTGATCCTGTTAGACATAATTTTTTGTTTGATGTGTTGCACAAACTGGGGTTCGGTCAAAATTTCATCAAGTGGATTAGAGCCTGTATTTCGGAACCTTGGATTGCCCCCCTGGTGAACGGTAGGGCTGCTGAGTTTTTCAAAGCCTCTAGAGGGCTGAGGCAGGGGTGTCCCCTCTCACCCCTCCTATTCGTGCTACAGGCTTCTGTCCTCAGCTTTTATCTGGGAAAAAAATAGCAAGATCAAGACATCGCTGGCTTGTGCATTGCAAGAGGGGTAAAATGCATCAATCACGCCCTCTTCACTGATGATACCTTACTGCTGGGGGCTGCAACTCCTCATTCAACAATTAAATTTAAAGAAGTGCTAGAAGACTATTGTAAGGCATCGGGCAACGTATTAAATAATGGCAAATGCCATATCTATTGTTGGAATATACCTGCTTCAACTGCAAGCTCCATTGCCAGCTGTCTAGGCTTTGTAGCCTCAACATCTTGGTCTTCATTTAAATATCTTGGACTGCCCATCTTTCACAAGAGGGCCTTGAGCAAAGAATGGTATCCCCAGTTAGACAAATTCAAAGCAAAAATGCAGGCCTAGGGATCCTCTTCGCTCAACATTGCCGGAAAATCAGTGCTCATTAAAGCAGTGCTTAGCAGCCTTCAGTTATTCAAATTCTCTGTTCTCTTGGCGCCTGTGGGAATCATTAAAAAGATGGAGGAGCTACTAAGAAAGTTTTTTCTGGAAAGGAGGTAAACAAAATGAGAAGAGGATTCCCCTAGTCAACTGGGAAATAGTCACCAAACCAATTTAGGAGGGAGGACTAAACTTCGAAGACCTCAGTGTTCAAAACTTAGCCACGGGAACCAAATTGATTTGGAAAATCATAGCTCCAAATCCAGGTTGGGTCCAATTTGCACTGTGGAGGAAATACTTCAGAGGATCGAGAATTAGATGCCTGGTCAGCCCAAAAATCAATTCAGAACCCTTTCAGCATGATCAACAGCAAAATTGGCTCACTAATAAGAAACCATTCCTTTTGGATTCCAGGGAATGGGAAATGCATTAACCTGTGGAATGACAGTATTCTGAATAGACCCCCGCTGGCAGACTCGAGAGCCATGACAGAGTTGAAACGATGGATGACAGAGGCTAGCATCAAAACGCTATGGGACCTCTCGAACTAGAATGGTGACGTTTGGACGGGTTGGAAATAGCTCCCAGTTCCACCCGCCTTACAAACAAAACTGGCAATGTTCACCACGAAGATGCACGGGCTGGCTCCAATCCACGCACGCAGACAGGACGTGAGAGGTTGGGGCTTGAATTTGGCTGGTTACACGGTGGCTCAGGGCTACGCTAAATGTCTGGAGCGGCCTCATATGCCTCCCAATCCTGCCCCTTGGGTAGGCATTTGGAAACTCCCTTCAATTCCAAAAGTCGATCACTTCTGCTGGCTTCTTTGCCACCAAAAAATTCTAACTGAAGACAGGCTTCAGAAAAGGGGCATCTCTGGGACTTCAAGATGCTCGTTTTGCAAGGAAAACTTGGAATCCGCCCTTCACCTCATGATTGAGTGCAAATTCGCAGTTTTCATCTGGCAGGAGCTTCTTGGTTCTTGGAAGTATAAGTTCATCTTCCCCTCCTTAGTTTCGAACCTATTTGCGGGCTAGACGGCCAAATATCTAGGCCCATATCCAAAAAATAAAATAATCAGGGCAGCTTGGAGTGCTTTGCCTAAATTCATCAGCTGGCAAGTCTGGCTGGAAAGGAATAGAAGGATATTTTGAAATAAGGAACAAGACTTTAGAATAGTTTCCAATTCAGTGAAATGTCAGCTAGTTGAGTGGCTGGGAGACAAAGGAGATGATTCAAATCTCAGCCAGCAGGACATCGAATTGCTGGAGCTGGAGGGCTCATCATAAACACAGATGAAACATCTTCGCACAGATTTGCTTGGGGATTAGGCCATTCCTCAAGCATACAAGCTGAAGCGATGGCCCTTTTTCAAGGAATCAAACTCCTCAAAGAGCTGGGCTTCAAGGAGGCAAATGTCTTTGGGGATTCCTAGGTTATCATCAAAGCAGTGGCGACCAATTCTAATCTAGCAGACCTGTAGCTAGCAAGGATAATTACAAGGATTAAAGGCATGGCAAAGTCCCTGAAATTGAAATACTTTCATGTTTTGAGAAAAAATAACAAAGAAGCAGACATTGAGGCAAACAAGGCAGTCCAATTAGTTGCCGGAACTATTCTTAGAGATAAGGAAATCTTTTGGGACCCAATCCCCTAAAGAGCCATGTTTTACTGCATATTATTGAAACAGTTTGTTTGTATTTTTAAGCTCGGGAACTCAGCAGCAAAAGTCCACTATATAAAATGTAAAAAGAGGAGCCTGATAAGCGTAGGCGCTATGTTCCTCTTGTTGGAGAGACATGCAGAAATCTGCCTCTCTTTTTGTAACTGAATTTATGGCTCTTTGCCAATTAGTTAATGAAATCCCATAACCATTTTTGTAAAAAAAAAAACAAACATTTGCTCCATTCAAAATTAACCCTTAATAAAACGATGAATTGTAAAATAAAGAATACCTTTTCCACTGAAAAAATCGTAATCTTTCATTTATGATTTGAAAAATTACATGTTGTATATGCCTTTCAACATATGCTGTATCGACTCTTTGTCATCTCTGTGGACATTTTCAAAAATGTTGCTCAGTTTATAAAAAATAGGATGCAATATAGCATCCATCACCACACAGGGTGTTCAGTCACTGTCTGTTATAAAAGAAACTATAAATATGTTTGCTATCTACAATATTCCACATACACCGCACAAGGTGATGTCCTTTCTCCAGGTTTGTATATATGAACATGTAAATATAGTCTGTGTAATTATATATACAATATATATGTCGTGCATATCCATCAGGTGAAAAAACAAATAGACTCAAAATTAGGGGCTATCAGCCCTGTGGTAAATATGATCATTGTATGGCCTGTGATAGTAGCATAATTGTTGTGCCTCTATGCTCCTAAATCATCCACTCTGCTCGGGGGAGTACCGTGGCCTCCTTGGAAAGCCCATCAGCACAACAGTTATGTTCCCTGTAGATGTGTTGACATGAAATAGAATTAAACTATGCTTTGAACAAGTTCACTTCATCCAAAATATTACTGAGTGTGTGTGTGAGTGACAAACAATAATATTATTGAACCAATTTACTGTGATTTTTGAGTCACCATATATGTTTAAAATCCATGCAATTATGACCCAAAGAAAAATGCAGCAAATAACGGAGTGTAATAAGCTCTGCATAATTATTTGTTCCCTCACCAAGCCCCATCTTGACTTTGTAGTAATGTTGTTCATTTATATATAATATGAAACTTCCACCACATCCATGGTGTTGTGCAACACCATCAAAAAATGCCTAGGGAGAGTTTTTGTCACTAGGAGTAGGGTCATGCGGTCTACGAGTCCGAGGTCTGTGGGGCTCAGACAATTCGTGGTAGGTTGATATGATCTGGGCTAATATATGCGGCCAGTTAGCAACTTTGTCCTCAAATATGATTCGATTCCGGGCCAACCATAGGTGCCAGTAGATAAGTAAGGGTAGACATACTTGTTTTGTGCCATGGTGCAGATTGCACCAGTTTTCCCAGGCACGACATATGTTGTCACCCTCCCATTTCCCAGATAAATGAATTGATGAAGAGATAGTCTGCCAGAGATTGCTCAGAGTATCACATTGGAGGAATAAGTGCACTGTCGATTCAGTAGAGTTTTTGCATAAGACGCACCAGTGAGGGCCATGGAAAGAGCTGTGTGATAGTGATTATCTCGTGAGGACTTTATTGCTGAGGATACACCAAAAGAATAGTCTTGTTCTTGGGGGCAATGCGATCTTCCAGATACTCTTCCACCATACTTTTGTCTGCTCTGGCTGTTTGTGTGAAATCAAGTTGAGATATCCGGCCTTAGGGGTATAAATTCCATTCTCAGCAATGCTCCAAACAAGTTCGTTTGGCCCTTCCCTAATCCTGATGTTTGATTCGCTCAGTGCATTTATGTAATCTTGCCATTCCCGGTGCCACTATGGAGGTATATTAAGCTGTTGGGCAGATTTCCATCCCTGAGAGAAGATGTTGGTATTCATTTGATACGCTATGTGAGCCAATACCTTTATCTCATGGGTATTAAGGTGTTGGATGAGTTCTCTTGATAGTTGGAATCTATCTCCTCTCCCAGTCTAGGAATCTAATCCCATGCGAGCCTTTGATCCATCATTTATTCTCCAAATGAGATTGTCCCTGATGCTAGGCAATTAGTGTAGAAGAGCCTCCCAAACTGAAAATATACCTGATCTAGGCCAACTTGGCATGCGAACCCAATCCATAATTTGGTGAGGCCAGATGTACTTGCAATATGAGACTGAAGTCCATAGGTTCTGCCCGGTTAATAATGTCCAACCCATTTTTGCAGCCAGGGCTTGCGCAAATAGGGCTAGGTCTTTTAGTCCCCATCCTCCCCACTTTTTGGGCAAAGCGATCTTATTCCAGCTGACCCAAGAAAAATCTTCCTGTCTTGATGGCCATTCCAGAGATATCTGCTACAAAGCTGTTGTAGACAGGCTACAATGTTCTTGGGAATCCATGCTAGTGCAATCCAGAAAACAGGGGTGGCCTCAAGAACAGATTTGATAAGCACTAATCTACCTACTCTGGATAAGTATCTGTGACTCCAATTAGAAAGCCTTTTTTCCAATTTGGTGACAAGCTAGACCCAATCTGCTATTTTCTGGCTGAGAGGCTTTATCCAAAATCCTAGATATTTGAAACCCCTATCAAGGGGGATGATACAATAAGGGAAATGATGCTGAGCAAGTTGAGACTCCCGGATGGAAGTGTGGGCTAAGGTAATGGTGGATTCCCCTTGATTAGCCTGCATACCAGTAGCCTTCGAGAATAGGGAGAGGATTTTGGAGAAAGTAAGAGAGTCTCGTATGCTCCCATCAAGGAAGATGAGAACATCATCCACAAAAAGGAGATGAGTGAGGTGGCAAGATTCAGTTATCTTGAGGTCACATAGGCTGCCATCTATTTTAGCTTTGGCTAGTAGTCTGCTAAGCCCATCCATAACAATCAGAAAGAGTAAGGGGGAGAGGGGGCAACCTTGTTGGAGACCATGCTTAGCATGAAAGAAGTGGGAGGCAGATCCATTGATGAGTACACTGAAAGTAGGGGTGGTGATGCAAGCCATAATCCAACTAATGAAATCATAACGAAAGCCCAGGTGTATAAGGAGCATCTTGATGTAGAGCTAACTGACTTGGTCAAAAGCTTTTGCTAGGTTGATCTTTAAGATGATTCCTTTTATGTGTTTAGTCCAGATCGAGTGGATGGCCTCTTGGGTCGTGCCAATGGCTTCATGGATCTGGCGGTGCTCAAGGAGAGCAAACTGCTGGGGGGAAATATGGTGAGAAAGAATGGGTCAAAGACGATTCACAATGACCTTGGAAATAATTTTATACAGACAGTTGCATAATGAAATGGGCCTAAAATCATTGAAAGAGGAGGGGGAATCGGATTTCGGAATAAATGCAATGAAAGTAGAATTGACAACATTGTAAATGGATCCAGATATTCTACACTCTTCCACTACTTTTAACATATCATTCCCCTGGAGTTCATAGAAAGTGAGATATAATTCTATCATCCACTCATCTGGGCCAAGGCTTTTGTTCTTTTTGAACCATTTCAACGTTCCTTCCAATTCACCAGCAGTAACATAAGTGATTAGCTCATCGGTCTCATCATCATTTACAAAACGAGGAAAATTGCCAGCAACATTGATGATATCAGCCAGATTTGACCCAAGAGGGTTTTTAAAGAGATTCTTGAAATGAGAGGTGCCAAGATGGGAGAGTTTGTTGGAAGTGTTCGCTACTCCCCCATCAGGTAGGGGTAAGTTCCATATTGTGTTAGAAACTTTTCTACCTTTTGCATAGTTCTGGAAGAATCTTGTGTTGTCATCTCCCGCTTGTAACCATATAGCTCTACTCTTGAGGCGCCAAGATTCCTCTCTCTCTTTAAGATCCTTGCCTTTTGGTTTTCCAACTCGATCAGGTGTGCTTTGTCATCAACTGTAGTAAACCCCCGGTTACGGTCATCGAGTAGTGTGCTCAATTCAGTCTCGATTTGGGATAATGATAGCTCCTCCCTCTGATTTTTCTCTTTGGTCCATTTAATGGATAGATTCTTGAGTTGGGACAGGTTGTGGCAGAAACCCTTTGTTAAGGATTCATGTCTGTCAATAGGGTTTTCTTTCCAATAATTCGAGACTAGGTTAATGTAACCAGGGTCCTTAAGCCAGACATGATTAAATTTGAATGGAGCTTTGGGTTTGGGATGGGGACCAAAGATTTCCAGATAAATGGGGGAGTGATCCGAGACACCCCCGGAACCCACCCATTGTTTGTAATGGTGCAGCGGATTCATAAGGGGAACCTTTATCAAAAAATGATCTAACCTTCTGGCTAGTGCAACATTCCCCACCCTTCTGTTTCACCAAGTAGGGAGTGGCTTATTCATGGGGATATCCATCAAGTTATGTTGTTCCAGAAGGTTTGTCATGAAGCCAGTTAGAGTCCACTTGAGCTTGTGATCCCCATGATTCCCCAAATCCCATGGAGAAATTGAGATCTCCCCAAGAATGATGTGATCAAGAGAAAAGATCGATAGATTTAACAAATGATGCCAAAAGTTTTCTCTCTAATGCCAGGGACCATATATATTAATGACTCTCAGGTTTAGGCCGAGCTCTGCCGAGAAGAGATCTAGGCCGATAAATCCAAGGCCTCCCCAAGATGCTAATATCCTGATGGTGCGGGGATTGTAACCAATGGTTAGGCCCCCCGATCGTCCCAAAGCATCCATGGCAAAAAATTGCCATCCGGGAAGTAAGGAGACTAATGAGATGGTGATGAATTCAGCCTCACCTAGGGTTTCTTGCAGCATGATGATATTAGAAGGCTCAACTTCAAATACACGACGCGGGGCTAGTTTCTTTGAGGCACTAGTCATGCCTCTGTAATTAAATGAGAGGCACTTCATGTGGGAACCCAGCCCGAGGTGTTCAGTTCTCTAAGAACCCCTTCCAAAGTGAATTGTCTACCAGAGGCGACCTCTGCCCCAACCCTTTGAATGGCTTTGGATAGATTAGATTTTCTTCCACGGGACAAAGATATGCCCAAACCAGGTTGAGAAAGTCCCAAACCTGAGAATTGAGTCGGGTGACTATCAATGTGAGAACGAGAGCGAAGGTTGTAATTGTAAGATGAAAATTTTCCGCTAGATGGAGGGGAGGTGGACATGGATGAAAAAGAGGCAAAGACGGAGCGGTGGTGGCGATGGAGGGTAAAGAAGGAGCTAGTGTACAATGAGCCATAAATGTATTAATGGTGGATGAATCAAGTGAAGAGTTGTAAGCAAAAGAGGAAGGCCAAGAGGTCAAAGGAATACCTGAAGATTTTGCGGCCTCTGCTGTTGCGCGAGCTCTTGTTAGAGGGGGCGATGTCAATTTGCGCTCTCCTTCAGCTGTCCTTGTGGTGGTGCTAATTGGTCGCTGTGGAACCGAGCTCAGAGAGCGATTCTGTGCAGGTGCATTTGGTCCAATGGTTGTAGTAGGTGCCCTCAGAGGATCCTTTGGTTTTTTGATAATTGGGCATTCCTTAAAGATGTGCCCAACTATGTGACATCTTCAACATCTGAAGGGGACTCCTTTGTAGTCCAAGATCTACACTCGAGTGTATTTCCCCCATTGGAGAGTAATTTTCTCTTCCAATCCTTTGCAAGTGTCTAGATGGACCAGGATGCGAGCAAGTGTTTGGTTCTTCGATTGTACAAAAGTTCTATCGTGGTCCAGATAAGTGTCGAGGGCATTTCCAATTCTAACAAAGACCTCTTCACACCAATACTACAGTGGAAGCCCTGACAAGCATACCCATAGAGGTCCCACCCCAATCTGCTCCCTCTTTGGATCGAATAGGGGGCTCCATCTCTTGAGGAGTACTGGAGCCATCTCAATATGCCAATAACTAGCGAGGATTAGATTTGTGTAATTTCCTTTAGCAAAATGAAGAGCAAACCAACCCTTGGGCAATACCTGCACCTCAGGTAGTTCTTTAAGCATAATTCCCCAAATCTCTCGGACGCATAAGGTGAGTCTGTCTGCTGAGTATGCTCTGCCTCGAACATGTCCAACCAGCACACTAGCCGTGTAAGCAGCGTCCCCAATAGCAGTACCCTCACCAAAACGTATGGTGATGTCCTTTGAGGTAGCCTTCACACACTTGGTCTTCTGTTTCCCAATTCGTGGCACTGATGGATGGTCCGACAAAGGATCTGGTGTGGCCGATCCCTCCTGAGGTAGATGTGTCGTTGATTTGACCTTCATCGCAGGGGTTTCGAAACAGCTCGATGGGGAATTTGTGGAGATGGGGGGGTTTTATCCAGCGGACGCTGGGAGATCCTCGGGCGAAGCCGTGAACAGAGTCGAGCTAGACGGATGGAGGTGATTTATTGGCGGATTCGGTTCAAAGGAGGGCGATGGAGGGTTGATAGCAGTAAGAATGTGTAGGGTGCCTGGAGATAACGAAGGGCAATCAAGGGTGGGAGATTCAATGGAAAGAGAGCCAAAGATCAGAGGAGCAGTACTGTGTCCAGCATATGTAACCACCGGCGCAGTGCTTGATGGAACAGAGACAGACGGGGGGGATGAGCCTGATGCTAGCGAATATAAATTAGGGTTTCCAAATATTACTCAGTTGGGAAATGGTTCCTTAGAGTATTCAAGCTCCTCGACCTCCATGACATCGCCCATGCTGATAGCTGTTAACTGCCGGTAGATAGAGACAACTGTGGTTGAAAAGGAGGAGAAAACGAAGTATTGTCGGTGGTGCGGGTCCGGGTGTCTGTAGAAGGTGCACCGTGCTGCAGTAAAACTAGGGTTTTTTACCCTAAACCCTTATGGTGTCTTCTAACCTCGCACTTCATCCTCTCCTTCATTTGTTTTTTCCTCATAAAATAATGAATACTATAAGAATAAGAATTTAATTTTTCAATTTCTTTATATAATATATAGACATCTTATTATTGTAACGGTTGACATGAAAATAATTTAGTTAAGTTGAAGCATTGAGATATTACATTGTACAAATCATAGTTTTTTTAATATATTTTTAAAATATATTTCTCAATATTTCTTAATTTTATATATCGAAATGATACATATTGAAATTTTATAATTATTATAATATTTTTTAAATACCTCATATTAATTTATATTAATAAATTGAATTAATTACACATTTCCTTATATTATTATCAAAAAATATCAAATAATTAACATTAATTTTAAAATTACCGAGAATTAAAAATAATTTTACAAAATTAACATACAAAGTAAAAATTAACATATTTTTAACAATATCTTAATTCATTTTCTTTTAATTTTGATTGGTTATTTGTTGTTATGGCTTACTGTGATATGATGCTGCCGCCCCCAATACGTCGATTTGCCAGGCCTGAAACCTAACCAGCACTACGCTGCCATACTCCCTTATTAATGCTACTCGCAAAATCAAATATTCTGAACTAGACGGATTAAACAGTTTTATGATGTTGGTATTCTTAAAGCAAGGTAAACTTGATCTGATATGCCGTATGATTGCTTTTACTTTAATTCTGGGTTTTAATGCTGGCCCACAATAACGAGGCATTCTAAAACGTATCGCTTCTCTTTTATCTTTATTCTTTGACCACACCACAAAAAAAATTCAAAAATATAAAAAATTCAAAAAAATCATTCAACTGCCACGTATATGTTAGTTTCAATTAGATTAATTATTTAACGTCCCCAAAATCTTCTCCTTATCTGGTTACCGGATTAGCAAATAAATATTTCATATCACACTAACTTTGTCCACTTCCTTATTTTGTTTGGGCCTATTTTTATTAAAGGAACTTTGTCCACTTCCTTGTTTTGTTTGGCATATTTTCATTAAAAAATCTTAAATTGATTTCTTCGATGTAATGTGCTGACACCATCGTATCAATACATAAAACAACGCCCTAAATTATTATTGGGATAATTTGGATAATATCTATATATATATATATAATTTTTTTTTGTTTTTTGTTTTTTTCAAGGTGATTAAATGGTTTTAATAATTATTTTAAAAGTTTGTTTTACATGTGCAATAATAAATTGAAAATAATTTTTATAAAATATTATGATATTTTCTTTTTAATTTACTAACAATTATAAGTAATGTCAAGTTAATTTCATAAAATAACGTGACAGTAATTCCTGTAAAATATTATAATAAATGTAAATTAATTATATTCAATATAACATTAACTTGCATGTTTGAGTTGGAGAGAGCCAATATGTTCTAATTCACTAACAATTTTGAGTAATATCAAGTTAATTTCATAAAATAACGTGATGGTAATTCCTTTAAAATATTATCATAAATGTAAAATAATTATATTCAATGTAACATTAATAGCATGTTTGAGTTGGAGAATACAATTTTTATATAATATAATTACTTTTGAGCGTATTTTTACTTTAATTTAACTATATTTAAACTAAGCCGCAGGAACGCTAGCTATGCAGCATTGTTATTCCCTTCCACAGTGTTGAAATTTTTTGTTTCATTAAAATAGGCAAAAATCTCAGTGTGTGACAACAATAGGAATTTGTTGCTAGAT
This sequence comes from Pinus taeda, assembly GCA_000404065.3. NCBI lineage: Eukaryota > Viridiplantae > Streptophyta > Pinopsida > Pinales > Pinaceae > Pinus > Pinus taeda. The sequence continues at coordinate 62,022 of APFE031251699.1, forward strand.
TAGCTCCAGGTTGTTGGGAGAGAGTTAATGCATCCTATATTTGATGTGAGAGGATTTATGAGGCAGTTAGATTCTCTTAGCTATAAATCAGATGTCCATACGGATTGTTGTGAGTGAGAGTTGTGAGGAACTTGAGGTTGGGTGAACCACGTTAATCTGTTGTGTCTCCTGTGCATGATTTAGTCGCTGTGTATATTATTTTGTCTGCTGTGCATCTTGGCTCTAACAAATGGTATCAAAGCGAGTTGGAGGAGAGCGCAGTTGGAGGAGCGGCGGACTGTTTGCTGGCGCGTATGAGACTAATACTTGGTATCATTAAAAGTCACAAAAGGGTTTACATTATTCGATTGAGCTTGGTTCGTTGACGCTGGAGAGATTGCTGAATTAACTTGTGGCGTGGAGGTGAATTGCAGCGCGCAGACCAGAGAACATTGCTGCATGGAGGTCGTTTGTTCAACCTGCGTGGAGGTGGAGCGTATATAACCTGATGCGTAAACCTTGCTGTTGATTGCTGGTGGTGCATTGGATCAGACAGCGTGCGTGGTATTGCGTACCTGCTGGTGTGTTGTTGGAGGTTTTGCGTGGTATTGCGTACCTGCTGGTGCGTTGAATTGGTGGGTATCTTTCAAGCCTGCGTGGAGGTAAAACTATGCTGGTGCGTACTCCAGCGTAGAGACACAGATTCAGGCGGATTGTTGCCCCGACGTAGAGGTAGGTGACCTGTTCCACACTAATCGATGGGTTAATTTGTGTCGGCTTTTACGTCTTGCATAAGTCTATATACGCCATTGTTTTTAATAGTTTTCTCATTATGAAAGCCCATGGGGTGGGGGTTGTGAAGTTATATGTCGCAAAAACAAAAACTCTTGTACAGTAAAGAAAATAGCGTGAAACTTTATGACGTTATGCGTGCGTGCATGGGTCCATAATCATGACTGCGATACAACGGTGCATAGTGTTTCACAGGCTTTCGAAGAGAAAGGTTGTTGCTATCTGGTCAGTCGTAGTTGACAGTCGATGGGATTTATAAAAGTTGTTGGTATTTGGTCAATCCTAGTTGACAGTCTATGGGATTTCTAAGTTGCTCGTATCTGGTCAGTCCACAGTCTGACGATTAACTTTTTTTTTATTGCCCAATGTACTGTAATTTGCACAGCAACAATTTTTTGTTTTAAAAAGCAAAGGCAGTGTAATATAAGGCATAGGCAGTTTTTTGTTTTTTTTTTAATTACTGGTATGTAAAAGGTGGATTTGGAGATTATTGCTTTTTGGTTGATACAAGATGGCGAATACTCAGAGTGCCCGGTTTGAAATTGAGAAGTTTAATGGCAAAAATAACTTCGAGATCTGGAAGGTGAATATGTACGATTTGCTTGCCCAACATGGTGTGGCAAAGGCGTTGTTGGGCAAATCCAAACAGCCTTACAACATCACAGATAGTGAGTGGGCCAAGATGGATGAAAGAGCAATAAGCGCAATTCAACTGTGTTTGGCGGATGATGTCCTGTTTAATATCGTGTCGGAAACAACAACTGCTGGTTTGTGGACGAAACTGGAGAAACTGTACATGACCAAATCCTTAACCAATAGGATTCTCCTTAAGCGACAATTGTACAGTTTGCGAATGAAGGAAGGTACATCGATTGCTGATCATTTAAATGCTTTTAATACTCTTCTTGTGCAATTACAAAGTATAGAAGTAAAAATTCAATCCGAGGATAAAGCTATTACTTTATTGTGCTCGTTGCCCGAGTCATGGGATAATTTTGTTACTTCTATAAATCTTAGTTCATCAGAAACTATTGAGTTTGATGATGTAGTTGCATCCTTATTATCGGAAGAAACAAGGAGAAGGTCGCATTCAGAAACCTCTACATCAGAAGCTATGATGGTCAGAGGTCGTTCGAAAGAAAGACGCTCCAGTAGGCCGAGCGACTTACGTTCAAAGTCGAAAGGGAAGAAGAGTAGGCTAAATTGTTGGTTTTGTGGCAAATTAGGGCATTTAAAGAAGGACTGTTGGAAGCGACAACAACAAACTTCTAAAGCAGATTCTTCAACAAAGAAGGAGGCAAATATGACAGATACAGGTTCGACATCTGGTTCAGGTATGAGTGATGAAGTATTATCAGTTAATGTGTCAAATCATGGTCAACATTGGTTGTTAGATTCCGGTGCATCAAACCACATGTGTATCCATAAAAAATGGTTTAAGGAATATAAATCAATTAATGATGGAGTTGTGTACATGGGTAATGATGTAACATGTAATATTGTTGGGATTGGGAACATACAACTACAAATGTTTGATGGGACAACTATAATATTAACTGATATGAGGCATGTACCAGATTTAAGGAAAAACTTGATTTCATTAGGAGAACTTGATTCAAATGGATATAAGACTGTAATTCAAGGTGGAGTAATGAAAATTTACAAAGGTATTTTACTAGTTATGAAAGCTAAGAAAGTAGGAAATCTTATTTCAGTTAGAAGGAGGTACAAGGTCAGATTTTGTGTCTATGGTGTCTGAACATGACAGTAGTTCCATTCACTTATGGCATCAAAGATTGGGGCATATGAGTGAAAGAGGGTTGAAAATTTTGGCTGATCGAAAATTACTTCCAAATCTAAAGTATGGAAAGTTAGATTTCTGTAAGCATTGTCTGTTTGGAAAACAAAGTAAACAAAAGTTTAAAACAGGCAAACATACTAGTAAAGGCATACTTGATTATATCCATTCAGATGTCTAGGGTCCAACCCCTACAACCTCATATGGTGGTTCGTCATATTTTGTATCGTTTATTGATGACTTTTCTAGGAAAGTGTGGGTCTACATGTTGAAAAGGAAGTCTAATGTTTTTTTTTCAGTTTTCAAGCAGTTTAGAGCATTGGTAGAAAACAACACTAGTAGAACAATAAAGTGTTTAAGAACTGACAATGGTGGTGAGTTTACTTCCAAGGAGTTTGACAGCTATTGCAAGGATGCAGGGATCGAGAGGCATAAGACCACGGTTTATACTCCTCGGCAAAATGGAGTTGTTGAACGCATGAATAGGACTCTTCTAGAGAGAGCAAGGAGTATGTTGAGTAACATTGGGTTGCAAAAGGAGTTGTGGATGGAAGTGGTGGCAACAACTTGTTATGTGATAAACCGATCTCCATCGATGGAAATAGGTTGCAATATTCCGCAAGGGGTATGGAAAGGACACCCTTGTGACTATTCTAAACTCAGAGTGTTTGGTTGTGATGCATATGCTCTAGTGCCCAAACATCAGTGAACCAAATTAGATCCAAAGTCTAAAAGGTATATCTTTGTTGGGTATGGTGTTGGAACAAAGGGATATAGATTGTGGGATCCTACTGCCCGCAAAATCATCATCAACAGAGATGTAAAGTTTAATGAATCCTCTCTTGTACAATTAGATGTAGATAGTAGATTGAAATAGGATGTTGTATCTGACTTTCAGCACATTCAGTTTGATAGCATTTCTAATGATAGTCATGATGACCATACTTCAGATACTAGTCATTAACAGGTTTCAGAATCAAAACATGAACAGGGTTCAGGTATAGATCATGAACAGGTCTCAGATATTGATCATCAAGAAGATCCTATAGATGGTAGTCAGCCAATTGAGGAAGCCCCAGAAACATCCTTAAGGAGGTCGACAAGAATCAAACGACCACCAAGAAGGTATGATGATTATGTTACTTCAGTTGCATTTACTGCTAATGAAGATGAACCTCTGTGTTATCAGGAAGCAATAGAAGGCTAGAAAAGTGACAAGTGGAAAGCAGCCATGAAGGATGAAATGATGGCCTTAGCTAAGAATGGCACATGGGATCTGGTTGAGCTTCCAAAAGACAGGAAAACTATGGGGTGTAAATGGGTTTTCAAGCTGAAACGGGGTGTGGATGATAAGGAAGACAAGTACAAAGTAAGGATGGTTGCAAAATGGTTTTCTCAGAAAGTCGGTATTGACTTTAATGAGATTTTTCACCAGTTGTTAAAATAGTTTCAATTAGAATTGTGTTAGCAATAGTGGCTTTTCTTGATTTAGAGTTGCGGCAATTAGATGTTAAGATTGCATTTCTACATGGAGACTTAGATGAGGAAATTTATATGGAACAACCGGAAGGGTTTGTTCAGCTTCGCAATGAGAAATTTATCTACAGACTCAAGAAGTCATTGTATGGCCTGAAGCAATCGCCTCGGCAGTGGTATAAGAAGTTTGATTCTTTCATGTTGAGTCAGAAATATGTTAGAAGTGAATATGATCATTGTGTTTATTTTAAGCAATTAAATAATGGCATATTCATTATCTTAGTATTGTATGTTGACGATATTCTTTTAGCAAGCAAAATTATAGAAGAAATCAACAGGTTGAAGGCTCAGATGGAAAGGACATTTGATATGAAAGATCTAGGAGTAGCAAGATAGATTTTGGGCATGGATATTTTCAGAGACAGGAGCAATGGTAAGCTATGGCTACCACAACAGAAGTATATTGAGAAAATACTTTTGAGATTTGGTATGAATAATGTGAAGCCTGTGTCAG
>APFE031251699.1:98682-117451 GCA_000404065.3 Pinus taeda
TAATTAATTCATCTTGAGTTAATTAGTTGTAGAAAATCAAATATGAAGTCTATGTGAAGACATGCAACAGTTTCTCCATTGATTGAGGAAGTTATCCCTTGATTAAAGGAGATCTGAATGAGTTGTACTTTGCGTTGTAATTAGTTAGCTTAGTTAACTGAGTTAAGTCCAGTTAGATTAGTTCAAATAGTTTGTTGAACTAATTGTGAGTTCAGTTAGTTAATGCATACATGCATGTAATTGCTGCACTTCAGATAACTGAATATTCTCTCATAAATAACTCATGCATGTCAGTTCAGTCAGAGACCCAGTTGAGATCAGATGATGGGACAATGTACTATCACTTGTAGGAATATTTCGTTGAGGATATCTCTTGCATGCAGAAGGATTCATTCCTTGGAGATTGCGTAGTTACTTTTGAGTTTGATGAGTGTGTGATGAGGCCAATACACATAGGTGGCAGCATTGGACCCCAAGAGAAACTGTGCAAGGAAATAGGAGGCTTGGAGGGTTGAGGGAAGGCATATCTTATGTCTTTACAGTATGTGAGCTGTATTGTTGGATCGTACTGAGAGCAGGATAGCTTGTGAACTAATGCTTTGTGTAATCTGGACATATTTCCACTTGTATGATAATACAAAGATTGGGGTTTTTAGCTGAGGCTTTCCCCAGAGTATTCTTCATGTGTGATTGCTTTCTCATTCTCTGTTATATGTGTTCTATTTGATCTTGCTCAAATTCGATTAAGCTTCCGCAAGTTTGTTTGTAGAAGTAGATCAAGTATTTTTCTTTAGTATATTGCATTATCAGGTGATCTACAACGGGAAATTCTACATTCTTCAACTAAAATATGCTCCCATGTGGAGGTGAAAAAGGCTACTCCTTCTGTTGGAGGTACAAGATTTTCCTCTTCTAGGACTGCCTTAGTAGATGAAGTAGGAGATCCCCTTGATTGAATTTTTGACCTTAGAACTTCAGGAGTTCTATGGTTAGGAGTATGAGCTTGAGATGGAGGTGTATCTCTTCTTAGTCTTGGTGGAGTAGGTGGCGTTGTAGGAATGGAACTCCTGCGCCTAGCTATAAATCTACCCCTAGAGTCTCTTTCTCTACGCATATCATTTTTTTTTTTTAATGTAAGAGATAAGGTTACCTAATTTACACTTCTCCAGCAATGACGCCAAAATGTTTAGTCAATTTAGTGTCCTAAATTGCTTGCATAAATTATCAACCAAGGTTTGTAAGCTGATGAAGTGTAGTGCACTATATGTGCTTAGTTAACCCTTATTACTTCGTTGTTTTGTATTTTTATATTGTTTTGGGGGTTTTTGTTCTTCGATTACTAATGATGTACAATTTGAAGTGTGAGAAACTTAAGTGAATGTAAACTTCCTAAAGGTGAACCAAGAAGTGAAGCTAGTCAAAATCTAATTTAAAGAAAGGAAAAGCAGAGCATCTATCCTATCTTGTCTTTAATCCTAAGTCATGAATCTATTTATTAGAATTAAGGGTGAAGTTGTAATGCATGTTGAAATAAATGCAGAGAATGAAATCAACCGAAGTACTTCTAGTTACTCTAACCTTCAATTTTGAAAGATAACCTTCTTGAGATGGGATACAAGCAACTTTCTATACTTTATGATCTAGAGAACTAAATGAAACATGCAGAAGGTAACTGAATGATTTCAACCATTATGTGAAGTGAATGTTTAACCATTTAGTTTAGGATGAGTATCAACTTGAAATGGTGATAAAAAACATTCATTAACGCAGTGGATTGACAAATTTGTCCTAGAAAATAAATAACAAAACAATGAGTAAGCTAGACAACAATGCATTCTCATTACTTCAACCTTACTTTGTTTAGAAACAAAATCATTCCCTTTCATGAAATGTGTTGTAAGAACAAGACTGCACAATTGAATTTTAAAATTATGCTATTGATCAAAACTAAAATAAATCAACCTAAGTTAGAAATGCTGCTAAAAGCAAATAATGAAATTGAAACTAAACAGAAAAGGAATGGAAATAAAACCTCTTTCAGTGCAGGGGCCCTCTACAACTGACTGGGTTGAGCTGCTAACTAATTACAAATGCTCTCTTAAACGATCATTGGCCAACAAACAATTTATATTATAGAAAATAATGAAGTCCAAAATACAAAGCTGAAAGTCTGAACTTAATACACAAAATTCTTCAAACCCCCTAGGTTATGTAAAACCAGTATTTAAAAGGAAATAATCATAACTGTCTGTGAGGAAAACTAGCTACAGGTGGCTCATAAGTATTACAACGGAACTGTGTAAACGTCTGATCAACTACAGGTGACTTAAATTCAAGTGAGATGTTTGCAACATAACAGCTAACACAAGTGGCTCATCCAAGTTAATGCTTGCAACATAACTGTTAGATTTATTAATTAACCACGAAAGAGTAGATGAAGAGTCCTATTGCTTCCGGGTATCATATGTTTGACTCCACCTTTGACTACGATCTTGAACTTGCTTTTTTGTCAATTTGGGTTGAGTGAATAGGATAGAATCCATGTGGAGACGATTCTAGATATGCTCATGTGGCCGGATTCTTCATTTGACACCTAGAACCTGCCAGACCATGGAAGTAGCTACGGAATACACCGTTAGCTGTAGAATAGGCTGTGTTCTGTAGCGAATTTGCAAAAAAATATTCAAATAGAAAAAACATAAAAATATAACATGTCAATCATTTAATGCCTTCCTTAAGACAAAACCTATCATTTATCATTGATTGAAATCTGTAATCTTATGGAAAAGCAAGGGAAAGAAGTTAGAAAAGCTGTCAAGGAGAGGGTAATTTTGAGGTTCAACATTTCATCACCGGAAATTTAGGGAAGCCATTGAGATTGAAAAAAGGCCAAACAATCTCAAGAGAGATGACGGCTGGAAAATTAGCAATTGTTGGATCCCTATCCTCTCTTCCTAACCATTTCCCTCTGCCCCCGCTCATTTTGTTATTATTCCCCGTTATTTTCTGGATTGTCGGTATTTCCTTTTTATCGTCCCTTTGATTTTTATTTTTGTTTGCCTTTTCTCTTTCCCTTCCTCTCGATTAATTTTGAAAACTTTATTGTTTGCTTAATAAATAAAAATCCTTTTATAAAAACTTTCTTTTCCTAATTAAGTGATGAAGGATTTTTTATGATGAACTAACTTGCTTTGAAGCAAACATCTTTCTCCCCATTGGTTTAGTTAATTTTTATCCTTGATCCCTTATTCAACTACCCTAATAAGTTATCCTTTTAGGAATTATTCTTATTACATTTTAGATAAGGCTTAAGTTTATTTTATTTTAATAACTTTATCAATAAGATCGATTAATAGATTGAACAAGAATTAGTGGTCATGGTAATAAATATAACAATTCTAACTTACAATTAATTAACTAAATATTTAATTATATAATTTTAATAGAATATGAAATATTTAATTATATAACTCTTATGTATATTTAATGTAAACCCTTTTGATTCATGTTAATTAAATATGTTACCTTATTTATATATGTTTTAAACTAACTTTCCATTAACTATTTAATGTAAATTTAATATTAACCCATTTTAGTTTAATAATAATAAAACTAACTTACTATTAATTTACTAATTATTTAATTATGTAACTTTTATTTTATATAACTTATTTATATATTTAATATTAATACTTTTGGTTCATATATTACCTAATTTATATTTGATATTAAACTGACTTTCAATTAATTAACTAAATATTTATTTATATTACTCAAATATAGGTCATTTTCAGTAAATAATTAACTCCTATTGATTAATTTTTATTTAAATATAGTTATGTTCTCCTGTCCTGTCCTTTGGTCGAGTCTGACTAGCCGTTTCCCAGTCAAATATAGCCGTTAGCCAGTCTAGCTTACGAGTTCAATATAGTTGTTGCATGGTCAAATATAGATGTTGGGTGTTTTGCTCTGACTATTTAACATGTAGCCTGGATCTGATTCTTCAACTTGTTTTGACGATGAACCACACTTGTTGATTCGAAACGCCTCGACAAATGCATTCGAATGTGATTTATGCTGAAAATTCTTCTCACAAAATAAAATACTTGTATTAACATGATTTTTTCTTAATAATAATAATAATAGTAATAATAAAACAACATTTAAAATACATTTCAATAATTAATTATTTAATTTAAATTATTAATAATAATAATATTATTAACCTAAAATATATATATATATATATATTTTAAACAAGGTTGGATACTTTTATATTATAAAAAAGAGAAGGACTAGGTCCTTGTACAAACCATAGGTAGAAGGTCTATAATGGAGGTGTTAGCTCCACTGACAAAATGATAAAAAATGGATCCAAAACACCCCCAAAGTCTCCAAGGTTTGCTTAAAATCATACCAAAGGATCCAAGTATGCCCCAAAAGTCTTGAAAATCCTCTTGAGGATCATTCAAAATCAAAACCATCGCAAGAGAAGAGCCCTTGGAAGGGCGGAAATACACTATCGGGAGGCTCAAAACACTCTAAAATCATGCAAAATCATTTCCACAGGCTTAATCTGGGCATTGCACAGCCACTGTTAGATCTAGCCGATCAACGGCCCAGATCTAGGTGGTTAATCACATATCGCATATCGCATATCGGCCAAGTAGAGTGGGCAGGTTTAAAGCGGGTCGCATCTGCGAGGAGATATGTTAGATATACAAAGGGGCTAGAGCATTGAATGATCAGCGATCGCATCGCTGTACAGCATCGGCAAAATACATGGGGCGATGGCAATAGGTGATCGACGATTAAACAAGGACCGTTGATTGTGCACGCGGATCAATTGCCCAAACCACATCGGCAAATCGCATCGGCGGGTCGCAAATGGAAAAGGCAAGTAGTGGCAATCGACGCAAGATACCGCCGATCAGCAATTGCCGATGATCAGATCGACGGGTCGCAAAGGAGGACTTACGGACATCACGGGACACTGCCGACCAGCGATTGCTGATCATCGCATCGGCCGATCGCAATTGGAAAAACCAAAGGGGCTGGGTTTTAACATATGCATACGGTGTGACCCGATAGCTGGACCTGAAAGGGTTTCAGAGCTAAAATGTATATTTTTTCAGTTCCGCCAGCGCCCAACTTTTAATGTATTTTGTTGTTTAACGAAATATAAAGGAGCCTTGGTCGAGCACCGATAGCGATGAAGGAAGTGAAATATATATATTTCGAAGTCCGCCAAAGGCCAATTTTCCCGTGTTTTCAATGTTTTTCAAGCGTAAGTCAAAATACGAAGGAAGCAAGGGACCCGGTCTGCTTGCAACATGCGACAGCGACCCAAGGGTGGATCCGATAAGATAATTAACCCATAAATGAGGACTTTTGAAGTTCGAAAGAAGCAGAATGGGCAGGATTTCTCAGTATTACAACGTTTTCCATATACAATAGAAAACAATCATTATTAAGCATTTCCAAGAGACAATAGAAGACCGAATAGCCATTCCATCACTTAAAAGAGGTCAAAAGAAAGAGACAAAAGGATGGAAGTGGAAAAGCAACAACACAACACGATGCAGCCCGCAACAGAAGTGATCAAGGAGCATAGGCATTGCAACACAACCAAATCAACATAAAAACATTCATGGCTATCATCTGAAAGGTACCGGTGTAGGGATTTCATAGGCACGATAGCCACTCCATTGCAGGTTCAGGCGGCAAGCCATCCTTAGAGGAGTCTTGCAGTCATGTTACATACTAGAAGAAGGATTCGGCAGAGAGACAACGGCCGGCAACAGAGCCTGGAAAGGGAAGGAGAAGGGCCACTGCACGCCGCAACCCAAATCAAATGAAATCATGGAGCATTAACAGTCCTACCAGCGCAGCAGTCATCCTAACAAACATTATGGGGCATCTTTGGCACAAGAGAGTTCCCAGGCATCACGACAGGCTGCCCAAAATATCTGAATATGGTTATTCCTCTGTCAGAAGAAGAAAACCTCCGAGCCATGCATGCCTATTGAGGGAATCAAACGGTTAAGGGACATATCAGACAAGTTTAAGACTCTGAGCCTTCTAGAGAGCTCAGGAGCATTGTAAAGGGCCTATAAAAGGTAGAAAACTACATGTAACAAGGGTTCAACTTCTGGAGACTATTAAGACTTTACTACTCAAGCTTCTCATTTTCATTCTAGCAATATAAGCTTCTTTTACTGTTATATGTTCAATTTCCATTTCTACTCTGTTCTAGGCTGTGCATGTTATGCATTTGTTCATGTGCTCTTGATATTTATCATTAGAGGGGCTGTCATCCCACCTCTATGTTGAAGTCTACTATGTATCATTGAGTGTGTTATGCAGGTTTCTGTTTTAGTGCCAGAGAGCTATCATCCTGTCTGTGCCTTAGGAAATAGATTTGCAGACCTTTTTACTGGTTGCAGCCGGCCATCACATGGTCTTGTGCATCTGCTGGTGTGGTGAGTATTCTCCATATTCACCTAATCTGCAAACTATTGAGCATTAGTGGTCTAAAGCCTTGTAAAGCTGAGGGTGTTCATGCATGTCTTGAGTAAAAACAAAATTGAAATGTCTATGTGGCTTGATCCAAACCATCTTTCATTCCAATAGTTCAGAGAACAATATTGAAGATTATATGTTACCAGGCATCTCAGAGCTGCAACCTAGGAGAGTTTCCTGGAGTACTAACATAATTGGCGCCGTTGCCGGGGAGAGGAGATTGAAGCTCAACTTCCCTGGGAGACGACACAGTTCCAGCATTGATGATAGACAAAGTTTGGACACATATTTTGGTTGTAATCACCTATCTGGCGACTCCACTGGAGGAAGACCAACCTTTGGCGACTCCATGTTACAGTTCTGGTGCAGTTGTGAGGCATGCTCGGAGAAATCCTCAGAAATCACCCGCTGTTCTAGTGCCTGACCCTGAGAAGATTGTCAAGTCGAAGAAAACATCGTAGAAAGGAGCATTAGGATCAGGTAAGCCTTAAAAATCCCATGTATCTTTGCTAGTGAAGAAGTCACCTTTAGAGATTCATAAAGCTCCTTGTTTATTCATTTCCCTTTCGGATCTTAGTCCAAAGAAGCATCCATGCTTTCCATCATATTCCTCTGTCTCTGCTATCCATTTCATTGATCCATACGGCTCAGTCTACCAGTATCCTTCCACCTACCTCAGTCATGGCAGGCTAGCAAGCCCCTACAAAGATAGAAAGAATTGTTGCTGCTAGGTATGGGCCCTTGGTCATGCCTGCCCCTTTGAATTCCATGCCCTCAGGAGATTATCAAGAATATATGCCTAGGTTTACTGGTACAAAAGGAGTAACAACTGAAGAACACCTTGAGTCTTTTTATAGCTATGCTAATAACCTAGACATCAATGAAGATGATGTGTGGATGAGGGTCCTTGTCCAAAGCCTAGATGGGGAGGCTAGAAAATGGTTCCAAGAATTAGCCCCTAGGTCTATTGCAGACAGTGAGGCCTTAGATGATGTGTTCCTAAAGCATTGGGGGGATAATAAAGATCTGCTCTACTATCATACTGAATTTGGGAACTTGCAGAGGGAGAATGGTGAGCTGCTGCCTGATTTCAACATCAGATTCAACCATATATACAACAGAATACTAGCTGAAGTGAGGCCTACCCCTACTTCTGCCATGATCACTTATGCCAATGCCTTCGACTCTCAGTTCTGCCTGCTGTTAAGAGAAAGAAGATGTGCTTCTTTGGATGATATGCAAGATGCAACCTTTGAAGTAGAATCAAACATTATAGCTGCAGAGAGGCTCAAAGATAACGCTGAAAGGAGAAGACAGGAAGGTGAGTCCTCATCATTCTCCGATCCCAAATTTGATAAAATGACTAGAATGATAGAGTCATTAGCCACTAAAATATCTAAGCTGAAGGCTGAGCAACTTTCTGAGGAAGCAGGAGCTCCTAGTACCTTTGCTCTTCCAAAGCCAAATCTATATAGAGGAGCAAAGGAGAAGTTGCAGATTTTGGAAAGAAACAAAAATGCAAACGAAGACCAAAGGGTGAAAACCCTTTTTCAAAATATAGCCATGGACGAAGAATAGTTTGAAGAAGAGGAGGAGGTCCATGGTATGGAAGATAAGGGCAATGCCCCTTTCTTAACCAGAGATGCCTATGAGAAGTCATTATTCAGAGGCACTGCTTATGATTTTGTTGTCCCTGCAGAACAACAAGCTTATCAGTAGAAGCAGCTAGAAGCAGGTCCCACCATCCTTGAAGAGCCTGAGCCTAAAGCCAGCTCAGCTTCAAATGACTATGCAAATCTCTAGATTGACCAACCTGCGGTTATCCCCAACCCAATGACTAAAAAGAATGAGATCAATTCTCCATCATCTTTTGTTCCTTTGTCTAACCAAGTGACAATCCCTCATAATTTCCCATTAAGCACTGGAGCAGGCCATAATTCAATGGCCAAGGATTATATGGATAATATATGTCTTGATATTCCGAAGCCGGCCCAAGTGGCCTCCACATATCTTGGAATGGCGGTTTGTCAGATCACAGAGGAAGAGGATGCACAGTTTTGGGACACCACCTTGGATTTGGACTGTTCTAAGAAAGCTACGGAAGGAGGTGAAGTCTTGGTGTCCCACGCATAAGAATGCATCGATTCACCATTTATATTAATTGTGCAGGCCACCAATGACACAGTCAAGTACGCAGCAACCATTGTTATTCAGCAGGCATACAAAGGCTTCCATGAAGAACATCCAAGGATGAGAGCATACAAAGAGGGGGTGAAATACAAACCTCCTCTACCTGATGAGGTCAAATGCCTTAAACTCTTTGAGGTAGAGGATCAAATTAACCCAATTTTGCAGATCTTTGATGAACCGGATGATAGGCCGACCGAGAGGAGGAGTTGTTTTTGATGGCTCAGTCAATGGGCAGTTTTTGAAACTTTATTTTAGTTAAGGCTTTCAAGCCTGGGTATTGTAAATATATTTTTCTTTAGGTTTTTATTTTTCATGCTTAATAGACTCCATGCCCAATGCAACACTAGGAGGAGGATTTGAGCTTGTTGTATGCAGGAAAGGCATTGATCTATGATTCTTGAAACCTCACAAGGAGGCTTTCATCCCCAAAAGGACCCAATGTTAGCTCTGCTGACAAATGGATCAAAAATGGATCCAAAACACCCCCAAAGTCTCCAAGGTTTGTTTAAAATCATACCAAAGGATCCAAGTATGCCCCAAAAGTCTTCAAAATCCTCTTGAGGATCATTCAAAGTCAAAACCATCGCAAGAGGAGAGCCCTTGTAAGGGCGGAAATACACTATCGGGAGGCTCAAAACACTCTAAAATCATGCAAAAGCATTTCCGCGGGCTTAATCTGGGCATTGCACAACCACTGTTAGATCTAGCCAATCAACGACCCATATCTAGGCGGTTAATCGCATATCGCATATCGGCCAAGCAAAGTGGGTAGGTTTAAAGCGGGTCGCGTCGGCGAGGAGCTATGTTAGATATACAAAGGGGCTAGAGCATTGAACGATCAGCGATTGTGATTAGATCGCATTGCTGTATCGCATTGACAGAATACATGGGGCGATGGCAATAGGTGATCAACGATTAAACAAGGACTGTCGATTGCGCACGCGGATCAACGGTCCAAACCACATCGACAAATCGCATCGGCGGGTCGCAAATGGCAAAGGCAAGCAATGGAAATCGGCGCAAGATACTGCCGATCAGCGATCGCCGATGATTGGATCGGCGGGTCGCAGAGGAGGACTTATGGACAGCACAGGGCACTTCCAACCAGCGATCGCCGATCATCGCATCGGCAGATCGCAATCGGAAAAACCAAAGGGGCGGGGTTTTAACATATGCATATGGTGTGACCCGATAGCCGGACCCGAAAGGGTTTTGGAGTTAAAATGTATATTTTTTTAGTTCCGCCAACGCCCAACTTTTGATGTATTTTAATGTATTTTTTTGTTTAAACGAAATATAAAGGATCCTTGGGCGAGCGCCGATAGCGATGAAGGAAGTGAAATATATATATTTCGAAGTCCGCCAAAGGCCAATTTTCCCGTGTTTTCAGTGTTTTTCAAGCATAAGTCAAAATACGAAGGAAGCAAGGGACCCGACCTGCTTGCGACATGTGACAGCGACCCAAGGGTGGATTCAATAAGATAATTAACCCATAAATGATGAATTTTGAATTTCGAAAGAAGCAGAATGGGCGGGATTTCTCAGTATTACGGTGTTTTCTGTATACAATAGAAAACAATCATTATTAAGCATTTCCAAGAGATCACAGAAGCTCGAATAGCCATTCCATCACTTAAAAGAGGTAGAAAGACAGAGACATAAGGATGGAAGTGGAAAAGCGACAGCACAGCACGATGCAACCCGCAACAGAAGTGATCAAGGAGCATAGACAGCGCAACGCAGCCAAATCAACAAAAAAACATTCATGGCTATCATTTGAAAGGGATCGGTGCAGGGATTTCATAGGCACGATAGCCACTCCATTGCAGGTTCGGGCGGCAAGCCATCCTTAGAGGAGTCTTTCAGTCATGTTACATACCAGAAGAAGGATTCAGCAGAGAGACAATAGCCGACAAACAGAGCCCGGAAAGGGAAGGAGAAGGGCCACTTCACACCGCAACCTAAATCAAATCAAATCATGGAGCATTAACAGTCCTGCCAGTGCAACAGTCATCCTAACAAACATGATGGGGCATCTTTGGCACAAGAGAGCTCCCAGGTATCACATCAGGCTGCCCAAAATATCTGAATATGTTATTCCTCTATCAGAAGAAGAAAACCTTGGAGCCATGCCTGCCTATTGAGGGAATCAAACGGTTAAGGGATAGATCAGACAAGTTTAAGACTCTGAGCCTTCTAGAGAGCTCAGGAGAATTGTAAAGGGCCTATAAAAGGTAGAAAACTACATGTAACAAGGGTTGAACTTCTGGAGACTATTGAGACTTTTCTACTCAAGCTTCTCATCTTCATTCTAGCAATACAAGCTTCTTTTACTGCTATATGTTCAATTTCCATTTCTACTCTGTTTTAGGCTGTGTCTGTTATGCATTTGTTCATGTGCTCTTGATATTTAGCATTAGAGGGGCTGTCATCCCACCTCTGTGTTGAAGTCTAGTATGTATCATTGAATGTGTTATGCATGTTTCTGTTTATTTAGTGCCAGAGAACTGTCATCCTACCTGTGCCTTAGGAAATAGATTTGCAAACCTTTTTTCCTGGTTGCAGCCAACCATCACATGGTCTTGTGCATCTACTGGTGTGGTGAGTATTCTCCATATTCACCTAATCTACAAACTATTGAGCATTAGTGGTCTAAAGCCTTGTAAAGCTGAGGGTGTTCATGCATGTCTTGAGTAAAAACAAAGTTGAAAGGGTTATCTGGCTTGATCCAAACCATCTTTCATTCCAATAGTTCAGAGAACAATATTGAAGATTGTATGTTACCAGGCATCCCCGAGCTGCAACCTAGGAGAGTTTCCTGGAGTGCTAACAGGAGGAACCAAAATGGGAGCGTAGTATCTACCTCATCATTATAGCCTTTGTTTCTAACATATTGAAAGAAGAGATACTTATATTGACGAACATATTGGCTGAGCAGAAGACTAAAGGTGCAATACATAAAAGAGAGAAAGATGAACTAGTCACCAAAACTGATTTACTGATTCTTCTGGATAGTGGCCCTCCTTTTTGCTGTAACGGGAGGAAGTTTCCCCCTGCTCACTTTTGTTCAGAGAGTTTATGTAATCCACAACATCCTCGAGATGCTTACACTTGTCTTTCAAAGCCTCAATCTCCTCTCTCTGTCTGTCAATCTCTGTTTGTTTGTAATTATTGACATTCTTCATTTCTGCTCGGAGTTCTTTGAGAGTCTGGATGAATTAGCTGATCATAAACCTTTTAGCTCGACACAGGGCATAGCTGTCGTTTTTCGTTACCTTTTCTAATGGATTACAAGACATTTTGACGAAGCTTGAGTGTCTATGTTTGTTGAGTGACTATGTTCTTGATGTTAGAATGGCCTGATTGTGTCTTCAGAGCACCGATTAGGCTTCTAGCAATGACCTTTTTGAGATGCTACCTGAACTATAGTCTCTTGTTGGGGAAAGAGAGACAACTGAGCTGCTTCTGAGGGGAGAATAGACATATGCAGATTCCAAGACTTCTTCGGTGAATGAGGAAGGCAATGAAGATCTGAAATTGGCAAAGCAGAGAGAAGGCATTGGAGTTGAGGAGCTTGCTAACAGAGAGAGTAAGAGGGACAACAGTTCTGATCGAATCCACATAGGGGAGAGGATGGAGAGCTAACTACTAATATCGGGGTAAATAGACCAGGGCAATATAAGAGGGCGCGAAGCGTGTCTTAGAGTGGGAGGGGTGAGGTCCTCAGTGAGAGAGCTTGTCCCAATGAGGCTGCTGCAATCAAACTCAATAGAGACAAAGCTGTTAGATAAATTACAATAAACAGAAAGGACCTTGCTTATACCTCGTTTCGCAACCTGCCAGATGAGGAAGCTGCATTCGAAGTTGTCCTCGCTAGACTCAGAGAAGTGAGAATTTGCGCACTTTGAGCGATCTCTAGCCTTAATATCACAGGAACTGTTTCTCTGATGAAACCTGCTAGCCCAGTGCTTCTTATATGCTTGATTGTTCATGCTCTTTTCATGTCTATGCTCACTATTATCGAGCTCATTCTTGCCACATTTATCATTGCACCTCTAACTAGTGCGAGTGCTTCTGCTATTGATTTGATTGGAACCTAACTTATGCAAATCACTTGGACATATTTTTACCAAATCTGAGAACCTATGCGTATCATTCTTCTTGCTGAAGATTCTCCACTATGCTCTATGAGGATAAGATGAGATTCTATTGTCAGAGTTGTGCTGAACGATCGCCTGTTGCTTTTGTTTGTGAGATGTTGATGCCATTTGATTGATTTGTCTATCTGTACAATGTGAATTGGTCCCATCCAGAGGAGAGGGGAAATCATGGAATAGATTTTTCATATGTATCTTGATTTTCTTTTACTTGCCCGGCTCTCTGATTCATTGCCTTGTTGGCAAGGGAGTCGACTGCTTGATTATAAGCTCTTAAAACGTGCCTATATTTGATATTTCCCAGATGTTTGGTGTTGTCTAAAATTCTTTGTTTGATTCTGTTTGAAGCCTGATTTTTGAATTCTCCTCCAATTTCCATAGCAACAATGATTATTGCTGAGTCGCTGATTACAACTGGGTCTTTGGCCTGGAATTTGTTGAGGATGCATAAGCATAGAAACAAGCTATACGCCTCCGCTTTGTTATTTGACATGTTACCAAGACCCCATTCATACTAGGAGATGACTTCTCCTTTCTGATCATAGATAACTCCCCCAGCTCCTGCTCTACCATGATTATTTTTGGAGGCGCCATCAAATCTGAGAGTGTATTTCTTTTGATTTTGGATCCACTTTTCAATTTCCATTTCATTTCCCCTGAGCTTCCAGCCTCTGTTTCTTCCCCCTATTTTTGCTGGCAGTTGTTTCCTCACAGAACACACCAAAGGAATTTTATTATACCACTCCTTTTCTTCATGTTGCCAATTATTTTGATCCACAATGTACACTGTATTGGCGCTAATCATCTCTACCACAAGCCCCCACGTTTTGGCAAGAATGAGTCCTGGGTTAGGCTTTTGACCTTTGAAGATGCAACTGTTTCTTGCAATCCAAATTTACCAGCAGAGGACAGATGGGAGACATTTCCAAATACGAATAATGGCTGTTTTGTTTTGCTTTATATATGGATAGTTTTTCTCCCAGTTCTTATTTAGAGTTGTGAGTTGATCCAAATTATCACTGGTCATCTCCAGGGGACTTATAATTTGCTTCCAACAGTGCTTTGTAATGGCACAATTTAAAAAGAGATGTTGACTGCTTTCCTCGTCCTTCTGGCATAAAACACACATTGATGGCCCTTGTATACCTTTTTTCCTAAGGTTTTCCGCAGTGAAGATCTTACCTTTTAAGAGGGTCCAAGAAAAGAATTTTATTTTTGGAAGGCACTCATTCTTCCATATTGCAGACCTGAGATTGTAGTTCTCAAGGTTATTGTTGGGTTGGAGGAACTTATTTCTGGAATTCATTGTAAAATTTCCTCCACTAGGTTCCCAAACATAGCTATCTTGGATATTTTTGTTTATAGGGGCAGCTCCAGTGAGGGTAATCTTCATGTCATCCCACTGCTTTTTCAATCTATTTAGGAGAGGCAAATCTTTCCAGGTAGTCCAACTGTTTTGCTCCCAGTCTGAGATATCATAGAGAGAGGTTATGTTTTTGTTGTCCATCCAAACTTTCAAAGCTCTGAATTGCTGGCTTTGATTTAGTGGGGCAGATCCCATGATTATGTCTGTCCATATGGCAGTATCTTTCCCATTCCCCGGGCTCTTCGATATATGATCTTTGATTTGAGGGATGATTTTTTTAATGAGTTTCCACGCTTGAGTGCATGGTCGCTCTGAGATCATTTCAGTGAGGATCTTTAAGTGCTGACCATTGAGGTATTTTTTTAATAGTGCCTCAACCCACCAATTGCCTTTCTTAATTAACATTCGCCAAACAAGCTTGAAGCCTAGAGATTTATTTGTTAGTTTCAGAATCCTGATGGAGATACCTCCTTTTCAAATGGGAGGGTCACTTGGTCCCAACGAACAAGGCTGAATTTTTTGGTGTCTTGTTTCCCTCCTTGCCAGAGGAAGCCTCTCATGATTAGTTCCATTTGTTTATGGATGCTGGCAGGAGCCAAAATTATAGCGTACTGATAGATAGGCAGGGCTGAGAGAAGAGCTTTTATGAGAATAGTTCTTCCCGCCAGGTTTAACCACATCAACCCCCAGCTTTGGAGTTTCCCTCTCATCTTTTCTATCTGTTTATTCCACACCTCTATCTTGACCCCTTCCTTTGCCAGAGGTAACTCGAGGTAAGTGAAGTGTCACCATTTCCGTTGGACCAGAATTTCCATAATTTGGGAAATCCTTTGCATTACATTTAATGAAACATTCCAAATATAAATTCTGCACTTTTTGTTATTGAGCAGCCCTCCTGAGACAACAAGAAAGGCAGCTAAGATTTTCTTGAACCTTTTGGCAATGATACTTGAGGCTCCTCCAATTAGGAGGGTATCGTCCGCAAAGAGAGAGTGATTGATTTCTTTAATCCCTCGAGCTATGCTAATGCCAATTATTTCCCTTTTATTCCTTTGACTTTGAAGCTAAATACTTAAAGTTTCCGCCATAACGATATAAAGGAAAGGGGAGAGTGGACAACCTTGCCTCAAACCTCTGGTGCTACGAAAGTAACGACTGGGCCTCCCATTGATGAGTGGAATTGTCCATGGATTTGAGATGCATTCCATTATAATGTTGATGAACTTAATAGAGATTCCGAACTTTTGAAGAACTGCCACTAAGTACTGATGGTTGACTCTGTCAAAGGCATTGGCCATATCCAGCTTGATGACAATGTCTTTTTCATTTCTTTGAATACTGCTATGTATGGCTTCCTGAACAAGAATCACGTTGTCCGTTATTTGTCGTTTAGGAACAAACCCACCTTGGTTTTCAGAGGGGAGACTGGGCAGGATCTTTTTCAGTCTATTTGCCAGAATTTTTGTAATGATTTTATAAGATGCATTACATAAAGAGATGGGTCTAAATTGGTCAAAAGAGAGAGGGTTTGGCTCCTTGGGGATAAGTGCCAAATGTGAGGCTTTGGTGTTTTCTCCCATCTTGTTCTTTTAAAAACATTTTTAACTATTCTTACAAAGTATTTCTTTATTATGTCCCAATGAGTATTGTAGAAGGCGATGGTAAAGCCATCTAGCCCTGGGGCTTTATCCAGATGCATGCTCCACGTTGCCTCTCTTATTTCCTCCTCTGTCACCTCCTTCTCCAACTCACTGTTTTGCTGATCACTGATTTTACTGTTAACTTGCTGAAGGAATTTAGCGCTGTCCAGTTGTTGGTCTTCTGCTGTTAGAAGGGTTTTGAAATATCTATGGGCTGCTTCTTTGATTTCCTCCCTCTCCTTTACTTCCTTCCCTTCAGCTTGAATCTTGTCAATTTGGCTGCCCGCTCTTCTTAGCTTGAGGTTATTGTGGAAAAAGGAAGTATTTTTATCTCCCGCTTTTAGCCAGAGACACCTGGATTTTTGCATCAGTTCCATATCCTCTTGTCTATTTTTCCTATAGAGTTCCTTAAATATTTCTTTTTCGTGGACATGTTCTTGCTCCATTGCTTGCTGATTTTCATTTTCCTGACTCCATTTTTCTAGATTCTTTTGCAACTCGACTTTTTTGTTTTTCTCTTTTAGAGCATTCTCCTTTGCCCAAATTTTTATTTTTTCTCTTATATTTTTTTAACTTGGATTCCCAAACAAATTAGGGGGAGCCTATTACATTTAATTCCCAGCCGTCCTTTATGATCTTGCTAAACTCGTCCTTGCTGTCCAATTTTTATTATATTTAAAAAGGATCGACCCATAATTCTCCAACCTGTCTAAAATTAGAACCACAGGCTTGTGGTCGGAGGCTGTAGCGTGAACAATCTTACTTTTGATGGATGAGAATCTTGTAGCTATGCTCTCTTGGATCAAGATCCTGTCCAGTGTTTCTTTGATGTTTTGAGTACCGGCTCTTTTATTGCTCCAAGTAAATTTCCTATTACTTGGAGGAATGGCCAAGAGTTTGTGGGCTTCTATGATTTCTTCCAGCGCTGCTCTAGAAGGGTCATTGAGGTACTTCCCTCCCATCTTTTCCTCAATGTTCCGAGTTAAATTTAGATCGCCTTCTAAAACTAGCTTGTTTCTTTGGCTTTCTTGCACTTCTTTTTTTTACTGATTCCCAGCATAGTGCTTTGCCCCTGTAATGATTTGGAGAGTAAATGTTTAGCATGGTGTACTCTTCATTTGTGCTTTTATTTTTGAGATCTGTTCTGACCCACTAGTTATTGAGTTTTTTACTGATGAGATCCCACTTCCCTTTGTTCCATAACGTACCAATACCTCCTGAGGCTCCAATAGAGTCTGTCGCTGTTCCTTCAAAACTTTTTTTCTTATTCATTAATTTTTGGAATTCTTGACTAGTTAATTTGGTCTCTTGGATCATGAAAACATCTGGCTGTTCTTGCCTTATTAAATCTCGGGCTGCGTTGATTTTTAGAGAGGAGCCCTAACCCCTGCTGTTCCAAGAGACCAAAATCATTATTTACTTGATTTTTGATGAGCCCCGACCTTCTCCTTCTGCGTTTCCCCACTTCCTTTTTGTTTAGCCAGGAAAGAGTCCATTGGTTGTTGGGTACTTGTAGCCATTTCTTTTGTTGCTGCCTTGTCTCTAATCTCTTTATTCGATTTCCTCCCTGATTTTTTTGGCTGCTCTGAAGTATTGTTGGATTCTTTTGACTTTGTTTCTTGTGAGGATTCGAACTATGGTGGGTGGAGGGGATGGGAAGTTCTGGATGGGGGAATGGATGATAGCTAAAGTTTTGTCTTGAATAGGAGAACGAGGGGATGATGGTTCTTCTTCTTCCAAGGTTTCAAAGGGATTAGATGTCGAGGGTGTTGGCTAGACCATGTTAAGGGGAGGAGTGGGGATTGCAGCAGAGTTTTCAAGGGGCTATTTGGGGTTTGGACCAGATTATTTGTTGTTGGTTTTCTTTCTCTTAACTTGTTCCCAGGTGCCTTCATTTGCTTCTACATTCTCAGCAGTTTCAGTTTCTTTTAATTTGTTACATCTATTAGCAAAATGACCGTATTCATGGCATACCTTACATTTGAACAGAATTTGCTCGTTGTCCAGCTGCTAAATGTGAGTCCACTGGTCCACCTTGATCTTTATTGCCTCCGACAGGCCTTTCCCCAAATCCACTTCTACGCAGATCCTGGCGCAAGCATGCATATTGTCTTTTGGTTCGCATCTATCAATGTATTTGCCCACTGCATTTCCGATTGCTTTGACCAATTCGTCTCCCCAACAATGTAAGGGGAGATGAGGCAATTTGACCCAGACCAGTATAGCATTTGGGATGTCCATTTCTAGGTCGAAATCTAGGGACCATCTATTCAAGTATAGACCTCTTGAATCCATAAAATATGGTCTGCTTTTGAATATTAGGTTCCGATCTTCTTTGGTTTCGAAGAGGAACGTGTAATATCCCCTGCCACAAAATCTTATTGCTATTTTCCCTTGGATATTGGTGCTCTAGTTTCGCTCCACCCATTTTTGAACTGCTCTTGGGGAGGGCCACAATCCAGTGAATTGACCTACCAGTCCTCTTTCAGATAATGAAATAGCAGCTTTCTTGGGTAGACTTGGAGGTAAAGAGATTTCCGAAATGTCTGCCAGTTTTTTGACAAATTTAGTTGCTGTTGGCTTGATTTTTGGGGCACCATTCTTTGAGATTAGAGAAGCAAAGGCAGCTGCTTGTTCCTTAGGGCCTTGCAAATGGAGTGAATCGCTCCCTTCCATGAGGGGTGAAGACGGGGAGGACCTACAACAGAGTTGCCAGGAGGGACGAGGCAGAGCCCAGATAGTCGTGGAAATGCTAGGAGCCAGACGGGAGGGCCTAGCAGCAAGCGCTGCAGGAGGTAGCGAAATCGAGGGAGTAGAGCTAGGTCAGAGCTTGTGCGTGTTGGATAGCTGTTGGTGACTTAAAAATAAAAATAAAACAATGTTTAAGATATAAT
>APFE031251699.1:118388-155070 GCA_000404065.3 Pinus taeda
TTAAGATAGGTCTCAATTTGACTATTATACATTACCAAACTTTCTACTCTAACAAACCTCCACCAAATTAAAAAAAGTCAAATATATTACCTCATTACTAATTACTTTTTTCATCAAAAACCGGTACTAAAATATTATTTTATTTGTTAGATGAAAAAACTATTATGATATAAAAAAATAAACCTAATGAAAAGTACAATAAATTAATTATTCACTTATTAGTTAAGCTAAGTACAATAAATTAATTATTTACCTATTATTCATGAAAATACAATAAATTAATCATTCATGTGATGTGATAAAAAGGACTAAAATTCAATTAACAAAGAAGTAAATATTGTAAAGTAAATTAAAAAATATCAAATTTTCCATCTCGTCAATCATTCACTCGTCATATTTACAATCTACCATTCAAAACCTCATCAATCATTCTCTCATCATATTTACTATCTGCCATTCAATGCAAATCTTATGATTCCAACCTTTCACTCATTTGGCCATTAGATATAAAGAGAAAAATGTAGGTAGTTTGCTTTGTTTGGGTAGGCAGGCAGTATTCCTGTTTCTGCTACATCAGATTCTATTCTTTACTCTTGCGGATGCTCCAACTCCTGAGACAGCGAACTTTGAAATGGTTCTTCTGTTCAACCCGGTCCTTCTGGAGATTGGGATGAGGATTTACGAATAAATGGAATGATTCTACACCCGGCACAGAGAGACAATAAGAAGTGTTAACCTCGGGAACTCCACCTTTGCCCGGAAGCTACGAATGCTCTAATCTCCGACCGGGAGGAGCGCGGCCGGGACGAAACTACCCGACTGGGAACACCTACCTCCGCTGTTTTTTCACGCGACCCAACGCAGGTACCCGCAATGGACTCAGATTTGGTAGATTTCCTGAAAGGAATGGTGAAGCCAATGGCTGCTTTAGCAGTGCCCGCAGTTGCCGTCTTCCTCTCATATCTTCAGAAGCTTGAACTGGAAAGGGAAATGCCATATTCCATAGCAAGGGCCTTTCTCCAGCTCTCTGTTATTGGCTTCGTGTTGCAATTTATCTTCCTTCAGCAAAATGTTGGGTGGATTTTGTTGGCTTATTTATTCATGGTACGCTCTTTTTCCTTCTCTCACTTCAATTCTGTTTCTGTTTCTGTTTCTGCTTCTGCTTCTGCTTCTGCTCTGTTTTTCCTGTGAAAACAAATTTTGTGTGCGCGCTCTATTTACCTTTTTCAATGTCTTATTCGGCGTTATCGGTTCCATGGATTAGGCTCATAATATATGGTAGGCCTGGAATAATGGATAATTGGATTTGCATAACTGGCAGATATTTCTGCATCTTTTTGTTTTAGAAATTAAAATGACATCAGATATTCTGGATCATTTTGTTTTAGAAATTAAAATGACATCAGGGTACAAACTGGTGGTATAAATCCAAATCAAAGCTCAGTACAGAAATTGCTAGACACCAGTGCCAATCAAATCAATTCACAGTAGAGACGCTTAGGCGTTCAGGCCCTAAGAACAGTCCCATAAAGTAATTTGATGTTCCTTATTAAGTAGAATCATATGCATTAAGAATACATAGCCGTCTGTGAAATGTTTTGAGAGTTAAGCAGAATGGTATGCATTAAGAATAGAAAACCGTATGTGTGAAGAAATGTTGATGAAAAAGAAATTGGTTTATATAATGTACCAGTATATTTTAATGTAAAAATTTACATATTAAATCTCTTCAATATAGATTTGACAATTAAAATTAGAGAAAGTCTAAGTTTTTCTAAATGAGACTTGTGATATAAAAAAAAAAAAACTAGGGAGTGACTTACATATCCTGCCCATGCATATGTTAATCTTGTCTTTTCAATATAGATTCTACAATCAAAACTACAGAGAAAGTCTAAGCCTTTCTAAATGAGATTTGTGATTAAAAAAAAAATGATTAGGGACAGACTTACATATGTTGCCCATGTGTATGTTAATCTTACCAATAAAATAGTAGCAAATGATTTCAACATTACCTCAAAAAAACAAAACTATAGGTTTTAAAGCTAAGGTAGTAGGATGGAGCTTTCATCTATGATTGTGTTTTCCTCCAGATATTTGAAGTGCATATATCCAGTGTCATCTGCAAGGCCTTTCTTAGACAATGAATCAGCTACATCATTTGACTCCCTGAAGATGTGTTGAAAGGTAATCTAATTAAAGGACTGCTTGAGGATATTGATGTGGGATATCCAACCGCTAAGATTTGGAGGGAAAAAATTGTATTGGCCGAAACCCCTTCAATGAGGGACTTAGCGTCTACATATACATGAACTTCAATGAGGGACTTAGCGTCTACATATACATGAATAGTATCAATAGACAATCTCCTGGAAAACCATAGAAGCCCCCAAAGTGCTAGAATCTATGCCCGCATGTTTGTACCTGCATCTCCATTCCATGATATCTTGTAATGTAACTTGTGATTTATCGTGAGCCATACGCCACAACCATAGATATCTCTCTGTGCCGCTTCATCAAAATAACCAGAAGGATAATGTATGTCTTGAGGGATGAACTCTAGAGATATACCTTTATCCTTTTGTATGCGGACACTCAGAGTATCCATCCACATCCCAATGTTGAAAGAAATTCTCAGAATGTCAATCGGGGAGCCCTCAAACATATAACCAATTATGGCACGCCAGATTTCCTAGAAAGTGAAGAGGGAGTAACCTGATATTTACCCCCATTTTTGATCCACCAACATAGACATTGTTCAATGGAGTAAAAACTTCTAAAAGGGATGCTAAGTTGCAGTAGAATGCTTCTCCATACATGTAATGTCATGAGGCACTCCAATAAAAGATGTACATTTGTCTTGATCAAATCCTGACATAGTGGGCATCTACTAGCCCATGTATACCTCTCTTTTAAACATTTTCCCAGTTGAGAGTTTTGTTGTGCCAAACCAACCATGAGTAAAGAATTATCTTAATTGGGACATTTAGTTTCCAAATCTGATAGAACCAACAAGGATGAGAGAAGGAGAAATGTGTGCACATGATGAACCTATAGGTGTCTGCTACCTCCATCGAGTTACACCATAACTTCCCTACTCAGGTGATGTAATCTCCCTCCTCAGCTCTACAAAGACCCGCCCATTTTAGTTCTTATATGTAGCCATTCCATTCCTCTGCACTATGACCGACCAGACCAATATCCTCTACATTTCTCCAAACATGAAACTTGCCTCTCCACCGAAGTATGACCTGTTCCACAAAAAAGTAACCTCTCGATTGTAATCTAACCATGATGTCCTATGTGAGGGGATTGACACCGTCAACACCCAATATTTTATTAATACCAATAATGATGTGGTTTCCCTTGCCAAATGACCATATAATTCTCTCGAGAAACCAAACTTTAACCTTGTTGAAACTAGTCCATATGTAAGAACCAAATTTTATCCCAATGTGCCCTTCTCTAATCTAGTCATCAACTTTCTTATTTTATAGGTACCTTCGGCCCTGTTCTCACCTTCCCAACCTTCTGCAAATGCCTACTCCATTTCCTTTCTCCAATAAACCTCTGCACAGTAAAAAATAGTTAAAGCACATGCATAATAATTCTGCAAAATTACTCAAAAATACAAAAAAATGATTTTTTCATATTTTCTTTCAGAAGTAGCTTAAACACATGCATCTTACCTTTTCAAGAATCAATGACATCCATTCCAGCATCTTTCATCTCTTTTCTTACACAAGTAGGGTTAGTCGGTAGAACTAGGGTTTGCTAGGGTTTGCGTTTCCTTTCAGCGTTCATCTTCTTTCTGCAAGTAGGCTAGCCTCTCTTGAGTTAACTTTCGTCCATCACAACTAAAATATTCTTCTAAAAGCTCATAGAAGTTGGCTTAAGCTCCTAGCGAACTTGTGCTAGCTGATGAAGTGACAGCCTACAGTAAGAGCTAGTACTTGTGCATATAGCGCTGTTGCTTCTAAGTTTGTTACGAACTACCGGATTGATAAATGTAAAGAAGGGAGTCCCAGGAGTTGTAGCATCATTGCTACAATACTGGAGCCCACCATTCTTTTTGGCGCCGTTGTTGGGGAAGCGTCAGAGTATTTGTGATTACTGCTTTTCTTCTATTTTCTACTACAACTGCTAAGTAGTTTATTTCAGCGAGAGTAGAGTAGTTGTTTCATTACCATTTTGCAATTTCATTTCCGGAAAAGTAGATTAGACATTTCCTGCTTTCACTTCAATTCTGCAATTTCAATTCTGCAAGCGTAGCTTAGCATTTCAATTTTGCAAGCGTAGCTTAACATTTCAATTCTGCAATTTCAATTCTGCAAGCGTAGATTAGCATTTCAATTCTGCGATTTCAATTCTGCAAGCGTAGATTAGCATTTCAATTCTACAATTTCATTTCAGCAACATAGATTAGTCATTTCCCGCTTTCATTTCAATTCTGCAATTTTCATTTCAGCTAGGTTTATTTTAGTTAGTTGCAATTTGTTGTTCAATCAATTTCAGTTTTGCAAGTACAGGCAGAAAAATACAAAAATCAACAAGAAATATTTCCTTTCATGCCTCGTAGGAGTAGAGATAATTTAGAAAAATGTTTGCACACCACCCCCACTGCTTCACACATCCAACCTTCTCTCTTCTTCGGTGGCTGCAATCAATAAACACCCTTAGGTGGCAACTAGACATATTTGAAGAACCTATAGGGGAAGAAGAAGAAGAAGAAGAAAACATTCCTTTGGAGCCCATGGATGAAAACATAAATGTTGGGAGCAATACCTTTTCTTCCAACTCAATCCTTAGAGGTGAATGTGAAAATCTGATGGAAGATTTCAAGAGCGAGGTGATACAGATTCTTGCCATGCAAATGGATACCTTGCGGATCCAAAGGAAGCAAGAGAAAGCTGAGAGGGATTTGGCCATTTTTTGTCCCAGCTGCACTAGAAAGCATCCTAGGAACGAATGTCCATTGCACTCCATAGAAGTGTGTTTTGTCTATGAAAGAGACCATCTTACGAACCAGTGCCCTTCCTTGCCCGGAATTAAAGCTGCATATTAGAGGGCCAAAGGAGCCACTGGACCACTCTATTTTATAAACCAAAGGAGGCCACATGGACCCAGAACTTACCAGCAGGGAATGCAAGGGACATCCTAGACCTATTACAACCCCTATCAAGCCACTTCCATGCCTTCTTGGGGTCCCCCTGCTCATCCTTCCTGGTCCACACCCACTCCTTGGTCGTATCCATCTCAATACCATGCTTTTCCAGTTGCTCATTCATTTCACCCTTATGCTCAGCGACAACCTCAGTGGAATGCACCTCATCAAGGGTGGAGGCCCTAGTAAAACACTCCTCCCGCTCCTTTTCCTCCACCACCTGCTTAATCGCAACCAGTGCCCCTTGCTCCACCAAGGCAGCCCCAAACGCCTGCTCAACCGAACCCGACCTCGAAAAACAGACAGGGTCAGCAAGGATATAGTGGGGAACCACCATTTCAAAACCCGCACATTGGAGTAGCTCAACCCAATTGCAAAGCTGAGGTACAACACTTCCAAACAACTCCTCTTGAGCTCAATGATATTCACCATAGCTCAGGAAGAGTATTGCAAAAAAGAGATTATATTGATATCATTGAAGGACCACATCCAGCAGAAGAAGATGCAAAAAAGAAGGTCAAAGAACCATTGGCTACACTTGATAAAGAAAAGACAACAGAATTAGAGATCAAGAGAGCTCCCTCATGGCTACCATCAAATCTTTCATGTATACAAGAAGAAAATCAACAAAAAGAGGAAGATGTGAAGGTCATGGTAGAAGGTGACATGAAGAATGATCCAGATCAGCGAAAGGACCAAGGACATCACAACAATATTGAGATATGGTTCCAGACGGTCACTAAGGTGCAACATCACTCTCTTCTTGAACTATGCTTGATCCCTTCAAAGTCAAATCATTTTGTCTCTGAAATCCGCGTACTTGTCAAAGCATGCATTTCAAGCCTCCACATCATTTTGTCTATCATCTCGATGTGCACATGGCTCCATTGGAAGTATTCTTATATTTGAAAATGATTTTGTTTTTCAAGTAGGGTAGGGTAGAAAAAAGAAAAAAGAAAAAGAAAAAAAATGAAAAATAAGAAAAATAAAAATAAAAATCTAAGGTAAAAACCTCGTTGGAGGTGCCTCAGATTGGTTCATTGATTGAAAACCTCCATGAGGCGGTCAATGGGTTAAAAAGAAGAGAAAGGAAAAAGGGAATAAGATCCCTGGGCGAAAACCTCCCTTGGAGGCGCCCATGGTAGGCAATTAGGGTGAAAACCTCCATGAGGCACCCTAGTTGTTTTCAAAAAGAAAAGAAAAAGAGAAAAAAAGAAAAATGAATTTCCAATTGTATTGCAAGTTTGCAGAACTTCAAGAAGCAGCAGCAAGTGCCAAGAAAGCTCTGAAACCAATAGCAACACCTATCCTACCTTCCCTCACCCTTTTCCATCATTTTTGACATCCTTTCCATCTCATTGTGTTTCTTTTCTGAAAACTGTGTTTTCTACAGGAGGATCCTGTAGAAATTACATAGAGCTAGAAATGGATTTCAAAATCAGTTTGAGGAACATGGAAGCTTCATAAAGGGTTTATAAATCCTCCTACAGTCTTCAAACCCCTCATCCATCATTTCCATGCATGCATCACACCCCAAGCTCATTTTTCTTACTGTAAAAAAAAAAACTGCAGAATGCTCTGATCCAAAAATACATAGAGCAAAAATTTGTTTTTTCCCTAATTTGAAAACCGTGCATTCATTTAAAAAACTGTTTCATGGGGAGTTGTATAGGGATGATGGCAACATGCCCAAGTAATTTCAGCCAATTCCAGTGCACAGTTTCCAAGAAATCAAAGTCCATCACCTTAAGCCATTTTTGCATTTTCTTCATATCCGTGCATCCATTTAAAAATCTGTTTCATGGGGGAATGCATATGGGTGATAGTAACGTGCCCAAACAATTTCAGCGAATTTCAGTGCACGGTTTTCGAGAAATCAGCTTCCATCAGCTTCAGCCATTTTCCGTTTTTCTCGAAATCCGTTTATCCATTAACCACATTTTTTCTATGGGAAGTGCATAATGATGATGGAAACATGCTCAGAAAATTTCAGGTCAATCCAGTCTATCGTTTGGGAGCTATGGACAAAACAAGTTGCTGCCCTGCAAAAATCTCGCATCGGCAGCATGAGGGTGTAAATCTGAAAGTTGAAACAGACACCTGCAGCTTAGATTCAGCCAGAGGATACCTGCACAAGAAAAATAGCCACATATCAGACAACAAAAATCATATAGCAGAAGGGATCCAGGCATGTAGCAATTGAATATGAACATGCAGCAGCAAAGAACTAAGTAGCACGCACATTTTGACTTATAGGTAAGTGTCTAAAATAGTTCCTCTATTTGCATCTGTATGATTCAAAACTTCATAAACGAATGAAATCGTTGGATTAAGCCAGAAAGGTGGCCTGTTCACTAGACACCCTCCGCTGGTTCGATTGCACTCATCCAGAGATCACCCAGCACACGTGTATAGTCAATTCATGGGAAATTTAAAAAACATTTAGTGACAGATGTTTTGAACTCTAGCACAACTGATGTCAAGTGATTAACAGGTAGAAAACATGAAGTTTCATAATAGCACTGCAGTGGGGACCGATGGTCTGCATGGGGCCAACGTAAACTTGGCTAGCTCACTTTCCATCAGCGGAAGTCTCCATAAACAGCCGTAAGAACTCATCTTTGAAACACTCTCACCACCATCGTTTCCATTTTATCATCATTCCCAAAGCTGCAACAAGCTCTATACTACCTCCATAGCAACGAACCAATCGTTCTCTGCCATTTTTCAAAACCCTCCTGCTTATCGGGTTCTACAGGAACGACAAACACAGTCTACAGGAGCTGGAAGATTTTTACAGGAAGATTTCTACAAGAAGGGTAGAGAACAACTTTGCAGAAGGAAAACCCAGGATTTTCATCAAAATTCAAGCTTAGAACGAGGTAGGCTCGTGAAAACCTCTCTGCATACGACTTGTTTGAGTAAGGTGGTGGATTAAAAACACGACATTGGATTGAAAAAGAGAGTGAAGCTTAAAAAAGAGTCTGCTTGCATATTTTCCCTGAGTTCTACACAGTATTCTGTTTTCTTCTCTGCATTCGAAATCTGACTCCTCTTTTTTCAAATTCTACTGTAAGGAAATACATGCAATCGTAGAAGCCGGCCTGTTTGAAAAAAACGAATTTGCATATCTATCTACTCACTGAAAAGAACCTGTGTCTTTCTCCTCTGTTCTGTAAAAAAAAAAAAAAAAATTCTTTTCAAAAACAGAGAGTCAAATTAGGATAACAGCAGTTTAAAACAGGGGAATTATTGCAATTTGATCTTGTAAGGAGAAGCACATGGGAAATTCCGTATTTGGTTTCAGAAAAAGACGAAAATTCAGCTATCCCTCTGGTTTCAATTTTCTACTTTCTCACATGAGCATTTTGTTTAAAAAAAAAACGAAACACTCAACAACACATGGAGGACAAGCTAAAGGAATTAAGAGGAGAGTTGGCCATGGTAAGGCACATAGAGAGCAGTAAAAGAGCCCAGCTACAGGAAGAAAATGAACTGCTGAAAAAGCAGTTACAACAGCAGGGAATTCATAAGGGAGATAGGTTGTCCATCTTGGGAGGGCAGCAACAGCAAGAAGGTCCCCTAACAGACAATGAAGCAACAGAGAAACAACCACAAGAGGGAGAGCCACAAGCTGATGTTGAAATGCTAATGAAACCGCTGCAAGAGAAAGAGTCTCAAGCAGCAAATGAAGTGCAGATTTTAAAACAGCAGGTACAGGAAAAAGAAGCCCAAATGGCCTGCATGGCCAGCTGGGCAATAGAAGCCTTGCAATGTAGAAGCAAACCAGTAGTGAAGAGGAGCAGTGGAAGGACATGGACAAGAAGGTATAATTTTATGGCACACATGAGTAGACCACATCAGAGGTTTGGGATGATAGGGAAGCCACCAGAGCCATCAAAGATGATGAGATAGATTAGTTGCTCAAAGGATGAGCAACACCTTTAGTAGGGGGTGATGATGAGCCCCAGGAATGGGTAATTATATGGGCTCATTTTACCTCTTAATTCGACTTAATCTACCATTCTCATTAGTTTATTGAATGTTTTTTATTATATTTATGTTAATAGAATGAATTGGGTTAGTCATTATGCCAATAGTCTAATGTGTGCTTTATGCAGATTTTTGGTCAATTTTGAGACAAAATCAAAGGTTTAATGAGCATTTGGTAGCGAAATTCGTGGAAGAACAAGGGAGAGGATTTGTAGGAGGGTGTCCCCTTCATTTATGAGCCCTTACCTCGAATTCTCCATCAAAAACTTGGAGCACAAAGCGAAGAGGCAACCAAGCAAGTCAAGTAGGACTGTTGTTATCTTCAGTTCCTGGAAGCCAAGTTCCTTGATTTTGGGAGGACTATTGGAAGTCCCCATTTGTATAACTAAGAAGGCTTAGGGCCTCAATTTTGTTAGTCAGATTTTAGTTAGATTTTAACCAATGAACAGTTTATTTTCGCACTTTAGGGCAGCCCTGTATCAACGCATTTTCGAGTTCTTCTTGCAGATAGTTTTTGTGATGTAATTGTTATTTTTTGATTAATGAAGATGAATCCCGCTTTGCACCAGCTCTGAGCTTTCTTAGGAGGCTGTAGCTCTTGGGGTTGGGCCCAACCCAAGTGCCAGTACCTCCTTTGTATACTTTTATGTGTTTTCTTGCATTCATAGAATAATTTCTGTTATTTAGGTTAAAATCTTGCTTTGTTACTTAGGTTGTTCTTGATGAGTAAGATAGTTTTTCATGCTTCAGGTTGATTTGACAGTTTGGTAATAGAAAAGATCTGCAAAAATTCCATCAAGCAGTCCTTGATCTCATTTCTCCCTCCTTGGGACCATGAGCTGAGACCAAGGCATACTTGCTGCCACAAAAACACTGTTTTTGCCTTCTAATGCAATTGCTAGTGTTAGATTTTAAGTTGGAAAAGGCGATATCAGTTGTGTTTTCATGTTTAGATCTGTTCTTGCTCAGTGTCCATAGCTATCTTGTCCATAGCTATCTTGCATGATTTCCTATCTATAAACTTCTGTTCATCATGTTTCTGGTTTCTAGGTCAGAATTAGGTCAAAATAGATAAATCTCTGTTTTTTTAGTTTTTGTTCGATCAGTTTTGGAAAATGGTGTGCAGATCACCTGTAATACATTCCTACCTACCCTTCCTCCATCATACAACCCGTTCCAGCCCCTAATTCAAGATTTCTTCCCTTCATTCGCCACATCTTTCCAACTTGCCCTAATTTCTACATTTTTGTGCAACATTGCTTTCTCCACCCTTGAACAAATCCAACCATCTTCATCACTCCTTAGCTTCATTTATCAGGTCCTATACCCCTTACCATCCTTATCGATCATTCATTTCCACTTTCCCACCGTTTTTCCACCATCAACCCTCTAAAATCCACTTTCGGCCTGTTTCTGTAGAACTTCCTGTAGATCCCTTGCAGACTTTTTATAGAAGTTCACGCGAGCAGTTTTTCGAGATCTGATCGCTGTGGAATTCTCTAGAAGGGTGCTAGGGACCCCTTAGGCCCTCTTTTCACCTTCCTAACCTCCTGCAAATGCCCACTCCATTTCCTTTCGCTAATAAACCTCAGCACAATAAAAAATAGTTAAAGCATATGCATAATAATTCTGCAAAATTACTCAAAAATACAAAAATATGATTTTTCCATATTTTCCTTCAGAAGTAACTTAAACACATGCATTTTACTTTTTCAAGAATCAATGGCATCCATTCCAACATCTTTTGTCTCTTTTCTTGCACAAGTAGGATTAGTCGATAGAACTAGGGTTTGCGTTTCCTTTTAGCTTTCATCTTCTTTTTGCAAATAGACTAGCCTCTCTTGAGTTAGCTTTCGTCCATTACAACTAAAAGCTTCTTCTAAGAGCTCATAGAAGTTGGCTTAGACTTCTAGCGAACTTGTGCCAGCTGATGAAGTGATAGCCTGCAGTAAGACCTAGTACTTGTGCATATAACACTGTCACTCTCAAGTTTGTTACGAACTACCGGGTTGATAAAATTAAAGAAGGGAGTCCCAGGAGTTGCAGCATCATTGTTGCAATACTGTAGCCCACCACCCATAGCCAAAACAACGTCGTTCGGGATTTGTTTGAAGGCTTGAGCTTCCTTGACTGTAGGTGTACCTTGCAACATGGTATCATCCACAAATTGTTGATGGGTCAAGGAATCTCCATTTAATGTGAGTTTGAGGCCTTGGATTTTGCCTTCTCCTTTGGCATATTTAATCGCATTGCTCAGCCCTTCCATCATGAGAATAAAGAGGAAGGGTGAGAGCAGATCTCCTTGTCTGAGTCCTCTCGAGGGCTTAAAGGTCTTGGATGGTGAGCCATTAAGCAGGATTGAAAAACTTGGGGTGGTTACAAGGGCCATTACCCATCTTATCCAGTTATGATCAAAGCCATATGCTATCAGTAATTCCTTGATGTAAGCCCAACTTAGCTTATCATAAGCCTTTTCTAGGTCAAGATGTATGATCATACCTTCCTGCTTATTGCTCTTAAGTGAGTGAACGACCTCGTGAGCCTGAATGATGTTATTAAGAATTTTCCTGCCTCCACATATCCAGTTTACTTCTTAGACACTAGAGTTGGGAGCAGGGGCTTAAGTTTGTTCGCAATTACTTTTGAAATAATTTTATACACCACGTTGCATAATGCTATGGGTCTAAATCTGTCTGGTGTGATACCATTCTCCTGC
This sequence comes from Pinus taeda, assembly GCA_000404065.3. Classification (NCBI taxonomy): domain Eukaryota; kingdom Viridiplantae; phylum Streptophyta; class Pinopsida; order Pinales; family Pinaceae; genus Pinus; species Pinus taeda. Next base: position 130,262 of record APFE031251699.1, read on the forward strand.
TTTGGAATCAGGGCTATGAAAGAGGTGTTGAACGCCTTTAGAACAATTTTGTTTTTCCTTGAGTCCACCACATCGAGGATATCTTGCTTGACTATTTCCCAACATGCTTTGAAGAAGTCAATGTTGAAACCATCCAGACTTGGAGCTTTCCCATTTTGCATTTCTTTGATGACTTCGCTGATTTCCTCTTCATTCACTGGTCTGTTAACATTATAATTGTCTTCTCTTGTCACTAGCTTAGGAATGTGCTTAGTGAAGTCCTTGATAAATTGAGATCTGTCTATGAGAGGCTCTTTGACTATGCCTTGGAAATGCTGAACTAGAACAATTTCTATTTCTTGGTGTGTAGTGAACTGTTTTCCTTTAGTATCTTTGATTTTTGAAATCCTGTTATGCGATCTAGGATCCATGGTAGATTTGTGAAAAAACGTTGTATTCCTTTCTCCTTCTTTTAACAATTGTACCCTCGATTTCTGTTTCCAGAAGATCTCCTCTTGCTTGCATAAGCCCTCCCATTCTTGTTGAACATAGTCCGCTTGTTCCTTACTCTCCTCGGTGAAGTCCTCTAAAATGAGGGTTTGGTTAATTTCCTGTAGTTTCTTTTCCGCTACTTTTTGGGCTTCGAATAAATTGCCAAATTCATTCTTGTTCCAATCTTTATGCCTTTGTTTGACGTGCTTCAATCTCTGATGCAGAAGGAACATTTTAGTACCCTGAACTTGCGTATCTTCTGTCCACCATCTTTCAATATTGTTGAGGAAGTCAGGATGGGTAAGCCAAATGTTTTCAAACTTGAAAGGTCTATTTCTTGGAGTTCCTATAAAGGATGCTTCAAGTTGAATAGGCCAGTGGTCCGAGCCTCCAAAAGTAAGTATCATTACTACCAAGTTATGGCTTGTGAGGATGAGGTCCTCTGAGATAATGAATCTGTCAAGTTTAGAGGCCACTTAAGACACTTCCCCCCTCTTATTATTCCAGGTAAATATGCCGTTACTTGTTTCTGTATCTACAAGCTTCATGTTGTTTATGAAATTCTGAAATGCTATAGAATCTCTGCCTAGTGATCTGGTCCCCCCTTTTTTTCTGATAGAGACCTGATCATATTGAAGTCTCCTCCTAGAATCTAGGGGATACCTGGCTGTCTTCCTCTTAACTCCTCTAATGAGGTTAGAAGTCCGAGCTTATCTTCCGGCTTTTGTGGACCATAAACATTTGTGAGCAGATAAACTTCCTTGTCTCATAAAGGTTGGATGACGACTGATAAATAGTTCCTGGATGCTTCAGCATGTAGGATACCCAGTTTCTGAGGGTTCCAAAGTGTGAGAATTCCTACTGCTGCTTTGTCTGCCTTAACTTCTAGATATTCATATTTGATAAGCCATTTGCTATGTATCTCTCTTATTTTGTCTACTGAACATTTTGTTTCTTGGATGAAAATCATATCTGGGTTTTCTTCTTTCATTCTATTACTAATTTCTTTGTTTTCTTTTACTTCCTAGGCCCCTAATATTCCATGTTGTTAGCTTCATTAAGAAATATTTGTAAATGAGTAACTAGTAAGGTCTTTCATCTTACCTGAAGTGATCATGAGTTTTCCACACTCTATTAGCAACTCATTCTGTTTTTTCCTACCTCTTTTCTTGCCTAGGTTCCTTGGAGCTAATCCCAACGTTGCCTTCATTTTTTTAACCCCTTCGTGGTCCTAACTATCATACTTTCTTTTGACCCCTGTACCTTTTTCCTGAGTTCTCCGTAGGAATAACTGTTGCACTCTATTAAACTCCTCTTGAGGTAGCGAATCCATTCCTTTGGTAGTTCCCTGCTCCAGGAACTTTTCCAGATCTAGATGCTCCCTATCCAGTATATCCTACAGTTCATTATCCTCTGTTCCCACCTCGCTCGGGGTCATTTCTTGGTCCCTATCAATTTCCATATTGTTTGGCAGATCCTACATTTGTTGGTTGTTTTCAGGTAAATCCTCCCTACTATCTTCCTTTTCCTTCTCTGCAGTGCTTTCCTCCACTATCTGGTTTGCTTTATCATGCTCCTCTGCTTCTTCTAATACCTTGAACCTATTCTGAATAAATTGCTTTTCCTCATTGACCTTCTTCTGGTACTTTCTCCCTCCTTTACCTCTGCTCCCCACTTTGTTAAAGCTTTCAGTTTCTTTCCCTGAGGTTCTTTAGTTCTACTTTCGTCTTTGTTTAAGGGGCAATTTCTAAATAGGTGCCTGTGTTCATGGCATTTGTGGCATCTGAAAGGAACATGCTCATAGCCCACCGTTGCACCCATTCTTCATAAAAAAATTCTAGAATTATTTCATCCGGTAGAGCTCCAGTAAGGTCCATCTCTACGCATATACGGGCAAAGGAGGTGTACTTTCCTCACATTGTGGTCTCTGATATTTTTAAAAAATTCCCTAATTTATTTCCTATGGCTTTTAATGATTCTAGCTGCCAATAATATAGAGGAAAGGAATAGAGCCTTACCCATACCGGGACCGACGTGAATGTCTCACACTCCGGGACAAAATTCATCACCCAAGGCCGCATATAGAGGCTTGCAGCAACATAGAAGTAAGGCTCTCGTTCAAACACCCTGTCTTTATCCTCTATGTTTGTAAAAACTACAGTAAAGAAACCCATGGATCCAAGGTGCAGATCTATATCTCCCTTAGGTTTCCAATGATTCTTTATCCATGCATTTAAAGCCTTCTCCGTTGGCCATAACCCCATGAATTTACAAATAACTGCACAAGTCGCCATGTGTTCCCTATGCGCTTGTAGTGTTGGATCACTTAACATCACTTGGGGTGTGATGGTTGCCCTAGGCTTACATGGTACAGTTCGATTTCTGGTGTTAGCAGTCTGATTATCTCCTCCTATTCGCTTCTCTCGTCTGACTTCTTCCTGCATATCTTCCTGCCACCGTGAGCTTCTGTTTTCCTGTTTCCCTCTTCCTAAAACCCCGGTTTCAGTCCCCAGTGGTTTCTTGAATCGATTAGAGACTACCTCACTGTAGGAGGGAGTGGAACTCCCCCCCCTCTTGCGTCTCCATGGTACCCAACACTGATCTCCTGCTGCAAACCCTAGCTCTGCAGGTTTTCTCCCAGTGCCAGCCGTTCGACTCTCCAACTCGATCCCCCTAGAAAAAATCAAAGAAAAAAGTAAAATATGATTGCTGACCATATAAAAAAATTGTCAGAAAAAGGAAATGTGTTACCCATATTCATATTTTCACTTGGTTGATGCACATGCACATCACACTCATCTCTGATGTATCTTAGATGTTAAATCCTTTACATACTAAATGAGAACTTATCCACATTGTTGTATATATTATGTTGTTGCAAGGAGCTTAACACTTGTTGAATGCTTTAGATGATCTTCCCAAGTTCTAAGTCTGAATATAGGTCATTTAGGTATATGAACACATAATTGAAAGAATATAAAGAGGAGTGTATTCATTGACACCAAAAAGAAATGGTAAAAGCAATAATTTGATTGATTATATTCACGCAATAGTGTAAATATATAGTACAATCATGATAACCACCATATAACTATAATTGGTACTTAATCAAGAATATTATAAATGATGAAGGGGATTGGAATCGGGAATACATTGCTACATTATAGAGTTCAACTCATATTTACTTCAACAAAAAATACCCAAACTAGGTAATAAACTACTATAGTACAAAAACCAAAATGTAAACAAGGTCCTTTAACTATTCAGGACATTGTACTCAATTCATTCATGCATTATAGCAATAATAATAGAGCATGACTAATATTAAACTTGTTAAATTCATAAAACAAAGAGGTTAAAAACAAACTAAACTCCAACCATTTAGCATTAAACTTTAAAAAGGAGCACCTAGCGGAAAAATTACAACAACATTTCACCTTAGCTCACGAGCCTACTTCCAACATTACAATTCGCTAGTGAACCCACAATTCCTTAAGGAGCCAATGATGAAACAACAATGAGCAACCTCAAAACCTTTGGCTTTAGTCGATTTATACATGATTACATAAAGTGAAATATCATGGGAAATATCCAGGTATGCAGTTACTATGGGAATTACCATGGACATACATGCTACAATTGTGAAACTAAACTAGAATAACACAAGGAAAATGATAAATTCAAACATAATCATTCCCTCTCATTCGCTTAAGCATTGTTATTGATTGCACGATTCTCCATTATGAGTTGACTTTTCACACTTTGACATAAATGTGCGATGCTCCAACTTGTTGTTTCTGCTCCATCGTTCTATGCACACTTCCAAAACTTCCCTAAAATGTTGCAATTTTGTCAACCCAAAACTTGTCCCAACATGCCCCCAATACACACTTTTGGATTATCTAGAGCCACTTAGTCCTTTTACTATTCTGGTGGTCTCGGAAAGTCCCTTCCCTTAGTGAATTGATCTCCAACATCCATGTCACATCCTCTGACGTCCGTTGTAGCTACTTATTTCCACGACATGGTCTTTATTAGATGTTGAAGCCCCTGCTCCTGCACAAAGCTATGCCTGCCAAATATTAGTGCATGCAAGGCTGATTCCTTTTGGATATTGTAATCCACATCCATTCAACAATTGCAGTATTTCTCTTTGAATTGTTTTCTCAAATGCGTGCTATGGGTAGTGCCATGATAAATTTTCTAGCTCAATGATATGTCCCCATTTATAATATCTCTCAGAGTTGTCTCAACTTCGCCCAAAAAGGTTCATACACTCCTCATGAAACAACATTCCTTTGATTGGAACTCCTTACATATCCATACACAATATCCCAAATCTAAACCTTCAATGTTATGAAACCCTGCGAAGCATTCAACAATGCCTGACACTACATTTCCCCATAACACTAACTCTCTTCTTGTTATCACCACACCCCATCACTCACTAGTATAATAGAATAGCAAGACTATTATATATAAAAGTTGACACAATGTAACATCCCACAATCCCTTTTCTGTAGATAGTCCAACTCACTGCAACATGATGTGAATCACGTCTCCCCAGATCCAACTTATTGCGAGAATTAATGGAACTAGGTGGTGATTTGATTGGCATGTGGCTAGATCTGGTAGTCATCCCATCCAAGCAGATCATAACTATCACTTCCACACTTGCAAAATACCTCCAAGCTATCATTCTATTCATTGAAAGGCAGAGGAGTTGATGTGTCATTCTCGAGCAAATGTGGAAAACTTTGTGACACAATTGCACTGACTCTTTCTTATAATTTTGCTGGAAGGTCATTCTAAACAACTGCAATAACCAATGTTTTGGGTCATTTCCTTAGTTATTCCTATGCTTGAAACTTGCCTTTTAATATGGTGTTCACCCCCAACATTGTGCATTTCTCATTGTTGTGGTTGTGGAAACTATACACTTGGCTACTACTTCTACATCAAACTACTAATTCCTTCTAATTTGCAACACAAATAAAAGTAAACACTCCAACCATTTTATTTATATATAAAGAAGAAGTCTAAAATATTCCTACTCAATGTTGCGCAGAAGATTGGTTGCCCCTCTACAATTTCAGTCAACTCCTCTTTACATAGCCCTCTAATGGTTCACCATTAAGCTTCTCCAGTTGCACTGTCCCTGCATTTTTTACATTCTTGATCATATATGAGCCAAGCAAATGCATTTGAAGCTTCCTTGGGTGCTTCAGAAACTTATTGTCATAAAGAAAAATCAGGTCCCTCTATTGAAATTGTTTCTACTTGATACATCGACCATGCCAGGCTTTATCTCAAGCCTTCTGCACATTTTGATGAAAACGTGCAACCATTTGATCCTCCTCTAACTGCACCAATTCTTCAAGACAATTCTCTAGGGAACTTGATTTAGTCATAAGTGAAAAGTAGCTACGCATAAACTAGCTACTAAAAACTCCATGGGAATTACAACATCCTTCCCTTACACCATTCTAAATGGTGTCTACCAACCAATCAAATATTTAAAAGTTGTCCTATAAGCCCAAAGTATTGCAGGTATACCAAGGTACCAATCATTTCTATTTGCATGGAAAAATTTTGTTAGCGCATTCTCCAATAATTGCAAATCCAACACATCCCAATCCTAAAAATGTATGACAATCCAATATGCTATGTGAAAATGTTGAAGAATAAGGTACCTAGGCCTAAAGACCATATCTATAATGTTTAAAAGCTATATAAATGGACAAATATGTCATAAAAATACTCTTAAAAAATTACACAAAAAACTTGTAAGTAATCTAAATACTAGAATATCACAATTTTGTATCTTGAAAAATATTGGTATAAAAAATTATTAATATACAACAAGAAGTGAATGGAAATCTTGCTAAAAAATGGTTGAGAAGGAAACTAGGTGAACTTCTAGTACTTAGTCAAATCCTTGTACCAATATTCACAATATCCAAAACATCCTCAATATACTGAAGCTCCTCAAAATTTGTGTGTAAACTATCGTGGATATTCCACTTGATAGTTCTAAGTTCGTCACAACAGATTTGATAAAACTATATTTAAAAATCCAAAATCTACATTATAAGGGTTTTATTTCTCTTTATATTTTTGAATTTGTAGATTATTGTTAATTATGTATGCATGGAACCCCTGACCAGGATGCGAGCCAACTGGAGATCCGCATGGGGATCATATGCTTAATCGAATTAATGTAAGGGCCGATGGGCAACCTCTCCTACACCCTCACACACACCATCTCCTTAATGAAAATAATAGTAGTAGATCACAAGGGATCCATGACTCAAAGTTTGGCAACATTTTAAATCTCCAGGTGGTGGGAGTCAGGAAACATATGCAACCATCTGTCTGACACTCAACCTGGAGAAACAAGTATCTTAAGAGGTCCGAGACAATAGTTTTATGGTTAGTGGCGCCTGGAATGTAGGGAGGAAACTTTGTTGTGGTTTGTCTTGGCTCACGGATGGTGCAGTTGGTTTGGTATGTTCTTATGCTTATCCTTTTCCTTGGGTTGGGGGTTGACATTAGTTATCCACCTTGCGTTTGGAGGGGAAAAGGAACAATAATGAATTGGAAAGTTTATTTGATAGCATGTATTGGATTTCTCGACTATGTTATGTCGATCTCCATCTTTTTTGGTAATTTTCTATCTCGTATGGCCATGTTTAATGGGTTATGAGTTTTATTTACTATGCATACTGAATGTGAGCTCCACAATTCTAAGTTTAATTTCAATTGGAAAACCCAGAGGAAGGTAAGGGTACAACCATTTCGGCCAAGTCGGGTTTGCAGACTTCAGGCTAAGGAGTGCAGAGGGGTCACTGTTAACAATCAGAAGGCGCATCACACTCTGGGATGGTTCTTGATTTTCTCTAAGTATTGGTTCGGGTTGTCGATTCATGGTGTGATCTAGTGTAGTACGACGATGCATATGTCCTTCGTTCCTCCTATTAAGTCTATGTTTGATTCGCTGTTGCTTGTATGTATTTTTGTTAATCCATTTCCGCCTAAGTCACTTCTCTCTCTAGCCTTTGCACAGTGGGTTGGGTTTCGAGTGCAAGTAGGTGAGAGCAAGTTGACGAAGGGTGACTTGACATCGTCCATCATGTTGAAGACCCCTCTTGGTGATGGTGCCTCTAGGGGCAGAGGCTATGGTCGTAAAAATCAGGGTGGTAAGGGCAATGGAAAAGGTTCGATGTCTGGCAAGCCTCCATGCCAACGTGGTAGAAAAATGGATGCTCAGATTCTAGAAAACATTGTTCAGGCCTATTATGAAGGGACCCCGACCCAGGTAAAGCATATGATCTCGACCTGGGAGGATGAATTAAACCTGAACGCTAATATTAAGCAGTCGACGAAGGATTGGAGTGGTATGATCCCTGATCCTGGTTACACCTGCGGTTGCCTCACTCTGTATAAACAGTGAGTTCACCTTTTTTGGCTCATGAAATGCATTGTTTCCAAGCAATGGATTCCTCTATCAATATTGTTGCGAATGCAGACCCTGATCTTGGTCTCAGTGACATTCATAAATAAATCCAGTTAATTCCACTGCAACTTTAGCATGAGAACACTCACCTTCGCCGCACTGAGCGCCACATTCCCTGTTTGCCTCAATTTGAACTACTAGGCTCAAGTGCAAAAGATTCCACTCTAGTGGAATCTTCAGATGATTAGATGATGGAAGGTCCCGTCTGTTGTTATTTTTGCTTATGCTTTGATGTATATATCGGGTAGCATATATGTTTATAGTTTTATGCTTAGTAGATGGTTTCCAGACTATAAGTCCTACAAGAATTTGATGGACAGACTGAGACTATTTAAGTTTTGGATGGCATATAATGCAGTTTGATGACCAACAACCCTGATTTCCCACTAAGCAAGTTGAGGCCACTGAACGTTTCTTATGTTTGTAACCTGCTTGATTATTGAAATAAAGAAATGGATAGGTACTGCCAAGCTTACAAAAAAAAATTGTGTATGCATGGAAATTAAAATTATGCAAAAAATAAAGAACAACGAAATAAAAACTACAAACTATGATTTGGCACCATATATAACCTCAGAAACCCTTTTTGGAGAAAACCCATCTGGAAGGTGAGTTCACTCTGCTCTCTTTCTTTGAATAGAAAATGGCCACGAGTATAAAGAAGTATGAAATGTGGCTTGTGGGCTACTATAGTACACCAATCATCTTTGTGTGCTTTATATCCTATCCTTCACGCCAATTTTTGCTCATCTATGGAATAAATACACTCAAAAGGAATGTAACCTCTTTTTCCTCCTAGTGGCTCGATTATAACATAGCATGATAACCTATAAGTGTTTAGGTTTTACTACCTCAACTCTTAATCAGAGTTACAATATGGATTCTTCTATAGTCTTCTTCATCATAATAGTGCTACCAACCCCTTTTCCATAAGTTATGGGGGATGACGTGACATCCTCTCAAATTATGGTGGTGAAAAAAGGAAGGTCAACTTCCGAGCGGCGTAACTTTTGCATATGGCTCCGATTGAGGGAATTATTACACCATTGGAAAGATCCCTATGTGTAGAATATCACAAAACGATGTGGTGCAAGAGCGGAAAAGTGTATCCAAAAAAATTGTCATTTGATGTCTCAAAATGCTCCCAAAATGTTTCATACCCCAATTTTCTTGTTGGTAAAAATAGTCCTGTAAACTTATTCCTCCATTTTTCCAGTATAAAAACATCGAGATAAATGACAAACAATATAATGGTCAAATCAAAATAAAAAATACCAAATATAAAAATATTTAATAAATATTCTTTAAAAATTAAATTAACCAATTTAAAAACCCCTCTAAATTATCCATACTCCAAAAAAAACAAATTCTAAATCAATTTTATAAATACACTATAATCCTAAAAACACGCACTAAGTAAATTATTAAAATTAAAATTTTAATTTAAACCTCAAATTTGATAATTATCATCAATATCTTTCCCGTAATTACTAAAAGATGAAAAAGTCCCTAAACTCATAAACCAGTAACATTAATATAACCTCCTTGAAAGTTAAAACGTAAAATCATAATGTCTTTGAATCAGATTTAAAAGCCCAATTTTTAATTTCTACTAAATTTTCTACTTATATATAATATATTGTTTATACTTCTAATATATTTAATTCAATTTCTAATGAAATAATATTAAATTTAGTGATATGCATGAGGGCTTCAACCTTTTAATATTCATATCTCTTCATAGCATTTAATAATCGACAATAAAATTAAAATTATAAATATAAGTATATGTGCGTGAGATATATCAAAAACTATATAGAATTTAATATATATAAAAGAATTATTGGGTAATGGTGCTATATAGTTTAATAAAAGAGGTGATGTTTAGTAATGTAAATGTTTATAAACTTTATATATATAACATTATTAATATAATGTGAATTCTGTAAATTTTAATTAATATTCAAATGAAAATATATATGTAAAATATAAAATATTAGATATAAAGCTTCACATTTGATGAGAAGAAAAATTAAGTTTGGGGGGTGTCTCTAAATGTGAAGTAGTTCACATACAATTGTTCTTTTACAATTTATTACCTTATATATTATTATTAGTATATAATCAACAACATAATTTGGTTATTATTATTCTAATATATTATAATAATATGTTTATAAACATTAATATATATAAAGTTATTAATAATAATGTGAATTATATAAATTTTTAATTATCAAATGAAATATATATAAATGTAAAATTAAATAATTAGATATAAACTTCAAATTGATGAGAAGAAATGGTGTGTCTCTAATGTAAAGTAGTTCACATAACAATTGTCTTTTAACAATTCATACCTTATATATAATTTTGGTATAATAATCAACAATATTGATTATTATTATTCTAATTATTAATACATAATAATGTTTAATATATAAATATATATATATATATATATAAGTATTAATATAATGTGAATTCTAATAAGTTTTAATTAATAATTCAAATGAAAATTATATAATGTAAAATAAAAAAATATAAGATATAAAGCTTCAAATTTGATGAGAAAGAAATTGTCTGTCATCTAAAATGTAAAGTAGTTCACATACAATTGTTTTTGTAACATTTATAACCTATATATTATTATTGGTATAATAATCAACAATATTGGTTATTATTATTCCAATATATTATAATAATAATCATCTTTATTAGAAGCATTATTATATTAAATCTTACATATATTATTGATTATCTAGAGTGGCATTTTTCGATTGGATGGAGCTGGAAGAGAGACGGGAACCAAGAGAGACAGAGAGAGGAGGGAGGTGGGACAGAGAGGAAGGAAAATAGAGAGGAGATGGGGGATAGGAGAGTGGGAGGGATAAAGACATGGAGTTGGAGGGGAGAAAGAGGGAGGGAAGATAGTGACAGAGCTTGAGGGTAGAGAGAGAGAGAGCCAGTGATGGGGTGAGAGAGAGAGGTAGGTGGGAGAGAGAGGAAAAAAGATAGGGGGGTAGAGAGAGAGAGAGAGTGAGAGGGAGAAAGAGATGGAGTTGAGGGGGGGGGGTTAGAAAGGGAGGGAAGAACAAAGACATAAAGAGATAGAGGTGGTGAGAGAGAGAGTAATAAGGGAGATATGGAAAGAGAGTGAGGGAAAGAGGAGATAAGGAGGGAAGAGAGGAGGAGTGGAGAGAGAGGGAGAAGAGAGAGAAGAGAGAGAGACACACACATAGATGGAGGGGGAGAGAGGGATAGGGAGAGAGGGAGGGAGATAGTGACATATTTGGAGGTAAGAGAGAGAGAGAGAGAGAGAGAGAGAGAGAGAGAGAGAGTTTGTGTGTGTGATGGGGGAGAGACAGAGTGAGGTGGGAGAGAGAGGAAGGAAAAGAGAGAGAATGAGAGAGGGAGATAAAGGGAAGAGACTAGGAGAGAAAGATGGAGGGATATATATATATATATAAACCATAAAAGAAGAGCAAGTACGACTTTTACAGAAGGTAAAAGAAGTTTGATTTGGAAAGTCATGAATATTTTCATTTTTCACTAAAATATATGCATTGATTTCAATGTACATGTTGATTCCTAAACCTATTTGATTGACTGCAATTGATGCATTGATTTTAGTGTAGTTATTTTTTCCTAATCATATTATGCATTGATTTTAGATGCATTGACTTGAGGGTAGATGTTGATTTATAATTTTATTTGATTGCTTGCACTAGATGCATTCATTTTGGTGTAATGTTGATTTCTAAAAATTATTTTTAGAAAGTATAAGTTATTTAATTTGAAAATATCAAATGTTTGAGAGATTTTTAAGGTATTTAATCTATTTATACATTTACAAATGCATTTTAAACAATAAAAATATCAAACTCACTAAAATTTATATTATATCCCATTCCGAATAACAATATCATTTCTTTTATTAATTAATTTACATAGCTAAAATATAATAGCAAATAAACAGTTTATTTTTTTTTTGAAATTTCACCCCAAAAAACACAATATATTATTCCTAGTGTTGATAATTTGTTATTTATTATGGAATCTGTGGTGTTACTTATATGATATTCAACACCTTATTCAGTCAAAGTTAGAATTAGTTCATTAAATGATCATCACAAGATTAGGTCAAGCTGGTCTTCAAATTATAGCTATAATATGTTTATAATATATTTTATTATTTAATAATTAATTATTAATATTTAGAAGAGTTGAAAAAAGCGTGAATTTTCATTTACGAATAACTTTTTTGCCATTCTTTTTGATGCAGGTAAGTGTAGCGGCCTATACCGCAGGCAAGCGAGCAAAGAATGTACCATATATTTCATATGTTGCAGGGGCATCCATTATGTCGGGAACATCCTTTACACTATGCTTGCTTCTTGTATTCAATGTGTTTCCATTAACACCCAGATATATCATTCCAATAGCAGGAATGATGGTTGGAAATGCAATGACTGTCACCGGAGTCACCATGAGGCGCCTCCGCGAGGATTTAAAAGATCAACGCATCTTGGTTCGTCTCTTCATTTATTGAAACTTACTTTATTTATTTATTTATTCTCCCTCTCAAATTACATAAAAGAAAATTAATGAATGTCCATTGGGTATATGTAGGTAGAGACAGCTCTAGCACTGGGGGCATCTCCAAAGCAAGCTATATTGCAACATGTTAGAAGGGCTATAAAATTGGCCCTTTCACCTGCTCTCGATAATGCAAAGACTGTTGGGCTTATTTCACTACCAGCGGCCATGACTGGCCTTATCCTGGGAGGTTCTTCTCCTCTGGAGGCAATTCAACTCCAGTTGGTTGTGATGAATATGGTAATGGGTGCTTCCACCTTCAGTAGTATCATGTCAACTTGCATTGGTTGGCGGGTCTTTTTCACCAACACATACCAACTTAAAACAGAGGTTCTCATGGCCAATTAATATTCATTAGAAATTTAGAAACACTTTTTCCTTCTCGCTGGTTGGCTATGAAATAATTTATCATATTCTCACAAAATTTAATGTTTATAAAAATTTTCAAATTGAATCCAATTTATTTGATGTATACCTCTAATAATTACCCAACACAAATCAAATTGCGGTCCACTTAATTATAATGAGTTATTTTGATTTTGAAAATAACATATCAAATATCAAACTTTGCATCTATATCAATTAAAAAAATTATCCTAATTTAACTATAATTATTACTGTATCAAACTTTGCATCTATATCAATAAAAAAAATCCCTAACTTGATTTTATTATAATAATTAATATAATTGTATAAATTTAATTTATCTAAAATATTATTTTAATTTATTAAAAAATCAATAACATAATATATATATATATATTTGGCTAACCCTGATTATAACTCATGACTTTTTCGAAAAATCCATCACAATATAATCCAAAACCGGATGGGCATTTTCACTTTTAAACGTGTAATTAAACAATATTAAATTTCAAACTTGAAAACTTTCTCTCTATATATGTATATATATATTTTATTTATTTTGTAAACTTTTATTCATTAAAAACAAACAAATATATATTTTAATTGATCTATTTCTTCATCTTTACAACCCAATTAAACAATGCAACTATATTAAAAGTTGAAGTTTGGTAGAGTGAGGTTGGCTCACTTTCACAAAGTGTACTTACTTGAGGGTTCACAAGGGTAAGCCAATGCAAACCCAAAAATAACTCATTTAAGAGTTCAGAAGGCTAGAAGCAAATGCAACAATATTTATAAGCATGAAACATTACAACAATATTTATCAACACATTAGAGATCATCATGTCACTAGGGAAAATTTGAACCTAAGTGGAGAACATAAGATACATTCCACATATAACCCCAATTTACTGACAATTAAACTTAAAAATCATATATTTCTTTATTTTTATCATACTTTAATTAAATAAGTATTGAATAGTAATTTACTCTCCCATAAAAGATAGAAAAATATATAAATAATTACAAAAATATTTGCTTAATATTTAATATCAACCCATAAGTAAATATTTATGATCAACGTACAAAGTCAACCAAGAAATAATTGCTATAGTCTTGGCCTTTTAAGAACACTATGAGTGTTTCATTCTTGATTAAAATAACAATAAAATTTACTTTATACATAAAGTAAATATAATTGAGCTAGGTGCTCTTCCATCAATTAGGGGTCCATATGTTATAGTGTTCATAAATAAGTGTAAATTTTAAAATATTGGCTCAATTAATAATCTAAAGTTAAAAATAACAAAATTCAATTTATATTGTAATTTTTTTTTTCTATTAATAAATTTACAAACACAGAATTTTAGATAAAAATAATCATGATATACATATCATATTAAAATATATAGTAGCTATAAATTAAGATTTTTATGATATAAATTAAAATAATGATTATGTAACCATATTTAAATGTAATTAATAAGCATGTTAAAACTTAATACTTATAATATAAGAAGGATTCTTGACCATCAATATTCACCCCTACATTACCATGAATATTATTAACTTGTAAAAAAGCTTTGTTACAATATCATGGCTTATCAATACCACATGCCCAAAAGCATAACTCAATCCATGATCAATAAATATTTTATTTTAATTTAATCTTATAATATTTTTTAGTTAAATGTAAAAGCAAAAAGGTTATAATTACTTTTGCGATATATCAAAACCTCTCTTTTCCTTGTGAGAAAGAAAATTGTATTTTCATTTATAGATCTAAAGGAAAATACATTTTGTAGATGTAAAGGAAAATACATTTTGTATATACACAATTTGTTTTTTGTGTTTTTCAAGGACCTAAACTGATTCTTGTATGGAAAAACTATCAAAACATATAATTAGAATCTCTATACCTAGAGCATACATTCTCAACCAATACATCACAGAGCATACATGAATACAAGTTCATGTTTTTACAAGTATTTGTATCATGAGAGTTCATACAAAGTCTGATATATATGAAATATACAAAAATAAATATAGAGGAACCATGAAAAAGGATGCCTATCCATATAGGGATGATGGAAAAACTTGTAATGATCATCACCTCAGAACTCTATTACCATCCATAATCTTGGATACATGTGCAACCCTGCATTAGAAAGACCTCCAACAACCTTGTTCCTCTCACTATATAATGGTAGCATGTGAAAGAAGTGAATAAGAGTTTGATACGCTAAATCTCCTCCACAATGTTAACAACCATAATATTCCCGCAACAATGAGTCATATTAACCTAGTTGATAATTACTAAAGAGTCTCCAAAGTACTGAAGATGAGATACTCCTTTTTGAACAACAAATTTAATAAGAGAACAACATGCATTAACCTCTGTCTAGTTATTTGTCCCCCTACCCATGCCGATTTTAACATGAAAATAGTTATTTTCAGCTAAATGCAGAACAAAACCACCCTTGGAGATAGGTTCTTTCCCCTGAGAAGCAACATCAAAATAACCCCAAGGATTTGTAACGTGTGTATTTTCAATACAAATAGTCCCGCCATTCAGAGAAATCCTTGATTCTGGGAAGTGTGAAAGTATTGCCAACCCATTAGCAACTACTTTTTCCATATAAGACGCAAAATCCAAGAAAAGAGCTTTGTTGTAGGCAATCCAAAAGCCCCAACAAAGAATAAGGGGAAGAACACAAAATGTAGAAGTGGCCATGCCCTCAACTTGACATTTCCAAGTGGCCTCAAATTTAAAACTGACCCAATGATAACTTGGCCCCACTAATGTAAGGGAAGTATCCAAAACCCTCTTAGTGAGAGGGAAATATATAAAAATATGATAAGAAGATTCCACATTATTCTTGCAAAAAACACACCAACTAGACTTGATTTTACATCTGCACTACATAATGTCCCAGGTGGGTAACTCTTTGTCCATAATACACCAAACCAACAACTTAGATTTTGACAGACACTTGGATTTCCAAAGAACCCGCCACCACCATGCCACAACAACAATTTGATCATATGTACTAAGGTGTAAATAACCCAATTTGGGAAAATTGACATCATCGGAAAATTGACCACTATGCTTGAAATATGATCGGAAAATTGGCATCATTAGCATACAAACAACCTTACTACAAAATAGTCAAACGTTTTAGGGAATTGATATGGGCCAAATGAGTAATATCCAGATCACATAGGTGATCGATAACAGGTTGAGTGAGTATATGGAAGACCCCACTACCAGGCCACGAATCATTACCGAGGTGAATGCTGGATCCATTCTCTATCTTCCAAGCCATACCCGAAGCCACCAATTCAAAGGAGTTAAGAACTTCTTGCTAGACCAATGAAATATTTTGTGTAGATTTGTTTTGAAGCCATACCCAATTGTCCAAGGAATATGGGACAACATACTTCTAAAAAAATCACTTAACAATAAGAGTAACCTCCAAACACACTTAACAATAAGAGTTTTTAAGAAAATAAATATGTTTTTGAGTCCCCAATCACCCAGAAGGTTGGGGACAACCAATCTACTCCACCTAACCCATGGTAAGAAAAAATGATCCTTGAGCTTTCCCATCAAAATTTAAAGCAAATTTGTTGAGATTTCTCCAATACCTCGTTAGGGATCCAAGCCAATGACATCCAATACACTGACATGGCTTCAAGAACATATCTGACTAATACCAGTCTACGAGCACAAAAAATCCCCTGAAACACCAACATGAGTTTCTTTTATCCAGTTTACCCAACAACCACTACTAGTTGACTTTTTATAGAAATTTGGTTTCAAGTGGAAACCCAAATATTTAAAACTTGAACCCAACTTCCAAATTTTGAAAAGAAAAATAGAGCGCATATATATGATCTCGTTCTCATCCATATTATGAAAAACAATGGAAGATTTCCTTTCATTAATAACCATACCCATTGCAGATCCAATCAAATCCAGGATCTCGAACAATTTACCCAAATCTCGACCAGATCTATTGCAGAGATAAGGATGTCGTTGACAAATAATAAGTGATTATCGACAACAACTCAGTAATGACTATACCTTGAAAATCCCTTCGTATAAAATAATTCTTTATCATAAGACTTAGCCCTTCAACAATAAGCAGAGTTGAAAGTGGAGATACGGGGCAACCTTGTTGTAGACCTCCCCGAGCTTGGAAAAAGTTCAAGGCTGATCTATTTATCAAAACAACAAAGGATACAAAATTCAAACAGCTCATAATCCAATTTATGAAAATTATATTAAAGCCAACATGAGTGAGGATGAGTTTAATGAAATACCAAATAACACAATCATATGCCTTAGAGAGATCAATTTTAAAAATAGCTCCCTTCAACTTCAATAATTTAAACTTATGTAAACCCTCCTGAGCCAACCCAATGGCCTCATGTATTTGGCGCCCGACAAGGAACCCAAATTGTTCTTGTGAGATAACATTAGAAAGGAAAGGTTTGATTCTATAAGAAATCACCTTAGATATGATATTATATACATAATTACACAAAGACATGGGACACAAATCCCACAAAGAGGTAGGATTATCAACATTAGGAATGAAAGCAATGAATTCGAGTTGAAAGAATGGAGAACCCGACCTCAACTATGAGAATTATTCACAAATTGAAGTAGATATTTGCCAATAAGATCGAAAAAAGAAAAAGAAATTGAGCAACCCAACCATTAGGGCCGAGGCTCGTCTTTTGGAAGCTAGATAGGAACGCTTTTAATTCCCCTTCAATGACACCCCCCATCAGCTATGATATCCTCTGACTTGAATCATTTATTGTGAATTTGTAATTATGTTTAAGTATGATTGCATCTTAATTTTGAAAGACTTATTTGAAAATAGTTTATCAGTGTGATAAAATGATAAAGATTGAATGTAAATTTTGAATTTATAATGATATTAATAAAATAATTATCTAGGACTGATGCTGGAATTGGACTTGGTTGAAGAGTTATGGATGCAAGATAATTGTTGATATTTATTACTTCTCATAAAGTCCTAGGAATTTATTCCAAATGATTAAATTATAGATGATCAGGGAAGTAATTGATCATTAACTTCTCTAAAAGACAAGAAGCTAGATTGGAAAGTGGGTAAGTGGACCTCATAAATGAGCTAGTAACTACCTACCACATGTGGAGTGAGTTGAGGTAGTTACCAATGACCAACTAAAGGGTAGAGAGGGTAATCCACTTTTGGTCACTTTTTTGTAGAAGAATCACACAGAGGAAAATCTGGTGAAAGGAAAATGAAAGAAAAAGTGAACTTGCAGAAATATATGCTCACGGGAATACTAATGAAAGAAGTATCGAAGATTGGGAGAAGCCAAAAAATTTCCGTAGAAGTTTTAGATCTGTTTAATCAAGTCATTACCTTAAACTTTTATTTCATGAGAAATGTTCTTAATGATAGGATGGAGTATTGTAATTTGTTGTTTTAATTTTCTATGCATTTGTGCATATTCTAAAATATTCATATAGAAAGAAAATTGCATAGCAATTAATCTTAAGGAAAACTATTATTTGTTTTGTACATTTATGCATGCATGTACAATTTTTTGCATGCAAATATTATGAGGTATGTGCACGAAATAAATATATATTTATATATTGACATAAAAAACAAAAATCATTATAGTTTAGAAATTTACATTGTATGCATATGTGCAAATAAAAAATCGCTGAAATTTTAGCTAGCTACATATTGATGCATATTATGAATTAGGAAACAATAAGATACATATATTTTGTTTTAATATAGAACTCGCATCGTTGTTAGCATTGACACATTAAGATTGAAATATTTAGACTTAGAAATATATATATATATAATTATAGATATATATATATATATATATATATATAATTAATTAATTAATTAATTGGCAAATATAAACATGAGTCGTACTAAGACTCACAATATTTGAAAGTAGTAATCAAAAGAATGATAAAGCTTAAAGAGTGACTATAAGTCTTTGGAGAAAAGAATATTGATAACATTCATATAGTAACCAATTTAGCAGGGTGAAAACAAACAATTATATATATATAGTCTAGAAAATAGAGCAATTAAACTTACACATGAAAATAAAAGTGAGCAAAGTCATCGTATGGAGAACTTGAGAAAGTAATAGTATGAAAGATAGTAATATAGCCTCCAAAATTTAATACATAAATATTTTTTGTATATGTTATTACAAAAAAGCAAAGAAATTTCTTTAATAACAATGTAGGTCGACATAACCTTGTTAAGTGACCAATTGACATGAATTCTCGCCGAGTAAACCCATAAATAATTGCAATAATAGACATAAAAACTTGTAGTTTAAAAATATTCCAAGAAGGAAGAAAAATATTTAATATCTATAATGAGCATAAACTCAGAAGATAAATCAATTAGATTCCTGAAGGAATATCTTGAAGGAATAATCACGAACACGCAGAGAAATTAGTCCAAGGTTTTGGAATTGTCGACCTTGAATTACAAAATTAAAATCTTCATGAGTAGAAAGGATACCCCATTGTATTACTTTGAAGGAAAAAGTTCGAGAATTTTACTTTATATGCTTTAGTATATGAGACAAAAAATGGTATACAATCACTATTTGTACATTGTTGTAGCTTTTTCTATCACCTATCGTGCAATTGCTTTAGAAGATGTAGACGCCTCCTAGAGACAGCTTCTAGGTTGATAGCAGACCAGTGCCTAGGGCATCTGAGAGGAGTGCTTTTGAAGATTATCAGTACGTCTTTTTGCTTCACTCCATATTTCACGTAATTGGAAAAGGGATAATTCAGGGCTTGGTTCAATAGCCCTTCATCAAGGTAAACTCAAGTAAACACATAAATCTAAATACTGAGGGGGTACATATGGCTAATCTCAAAGAGAAATGTCTTGGTTCTGGTGGTCGACACACATCAATAGGCAACTTAATATTGGCATTGTAGTAAAAATGAAGAGGAAGAAAGGAAGAAAGGAATTCAATGCAGAGGGTTGGATACAACACATAATCCTAAGCAACAAGTTCCAACAGAAGTATGGAAGAATGAGGAGGTGAAAATGCAAAAATAGTGGAGCAAAAATTAAGGTCTCATGCTCTCTGCTTCATGGACACATTTATCACCAAAAAAATTTAGTAAATTTGTGCACACACAGGTATTTCAGGCTATAAACTAACACAATTAAATCTGCCATTTACACTGGTATTGTTCACTACTTATCAGCATAGATACATCCATAAATGAGAGTGAAACTGACAACTTCATTACACTATTTCAGAAGAGGAAATACATAATATGAAATGCTATACAAAGGAGAAACCATACTATGCATTGCTCTAGTAGGAATCAACAAAACTGTTTCATTGACCTTGAAGATGGAGTTTAAATCACTAGTCTGTTACATTTAACAATTGTATCAGTCCAAGGACCCCATGAACAAGAAAATTGAATCAAAATGGAACCACATAATTTTGTCATCTTGGGTGCCAAATTCTGGAACCCCTCTTAAGTGTTTCTTCTCTCTATTTATAAGGAGAGGGGAAGTTTTGAACAACAATCACAAAATATCTCAGTGAAGCCCCAACTGCCTGATCGACTAGCTATCTCAGCGTGCGATGGTTCTGTTGCCCAAAATCATTACAATTAGATTTGATTTGTTGGAATTTCTAAGCCTAACTGTTAGAAACCCTTCATGTACTTTACTTATTTATTCCTTCTTACTTGTTCTGTTAATTAACAAGTTATTTACCATGTAAATACTAGAAATAAATACAAGTACATGCTCAAAACATTAAAGATCAACAACTGAAGGAAAAACAAGCACACAAGTGACACCGTTTTTTTTGGACCAATGTCCCTGGAAAAACCCAATGCGGGAAAACCGGTGCAGCTATCTGAGGGTTTTATTATTATGTAGTTTCTGAATAAAATATGGCTGCCAAAACCGGCTCACCCAACAGAGAATAATCTTGGCAGTAGTACCTCTCTACTCGGAAGAAGATATTCCGGCTAAAACCCTGGAGGACTAATCTAGCAACTCTCAGCTCCAATCTGCCCCATGAAAATCCCAGTGTCTTCCTCTAGGGATTGCATCTGCCTCTCTCTAGCTCAGCATCATCCCTCCTTGCCCTGCATCAACCTCTAGAGGCACTGAGTCAGTCCCTAGAGCCTATGCATCATCTACGCTGGCTCTCTCAAGCACTGCGCAACGCTTGACTGCATCTGCGTGGGCCCTGGATAGGTCTGCATCCCTCTGTCTCAGCTTCTACACTGCTTCTCTACTACTCTCTCTACCTCTCTTCTTCTGTATTCACTACCCCTCAACTGCAATCTTTGATCACTATTTCGACTTCGTCAGCAAACCCTGCCCCAAAAATCGAAATCTTGATCAACTCGGTGTGTTCTCCACGTGACCCTCAAGCCTCCTCTTATACTTTTCTCGTTGAAAATTCAACCATTGAGATTAAGTCCCTAATCAATGACTAAGATTAACTCTGGCTTGATCCATGAATTTTGGACCCTTGTAACATAGTTTTATATTAGTTAAAATTAATGTTTTATTTCCCCAAACTTATACTTAGGGACTCCATTAAAAATATTAATTATTTTAATGTTTCCCAAATTGTTTAGAATATTCCCAAACCATTTTTGGGAATTGGAGATATCATGTGTGTTATCATCTCCACCAATTTTCATGGCTAGAGCACATCCAATGCTACCCCAAATCAACACTCCCTCTTAGCGAGGACTGTGCTCTAGTAATACTCCTCAGTAAGAATCACCCTGATCATCCGACATCGGTCCCTGTGCTGATGCTAGGTCTGATGCCCAACATCCTCTGCACTACTGCATCATGTACTACTACCCATGGCCCTCCCACTGCCACTACTGCATCTATACGACAACCCCTCTCATCATGTTGCATCGTGCTTCTCATAGCACTCGCACTGCTAAGCACTGTAACTCAGTTACTGAGAAGTAAGTAACTGATCTCCCAACTTTGACATCTCTGTCATGCTAGAGACACCCTTGATGATGAAACTCCCTGTGTCACTTAAAATTTCCCCTTCTCTGACCTCTACGCTGCTGCAACAACTCCATGCATCTCGTAGTGCTGCCTCACACTGTCTTAGGAATCCTGCACTGTAGCTCCATCTATCGCTTCATTCGCATATGTCTCTACTGACATCCACTAGTACGGTTACTCCTTGGGGCTCGAGTAGCAAGGTATAATCCAAGAGACTGGGTACCTCGAGGATCCTGCCCCTCATCGCCTGTAGTCCATCTGACTACAACTCAATGTCTCCCCACTTTTGTTCAAGAAGCGTGTGAGCACTCATGGCACAATCATCATCTGTCTCCATTTCCTTCTCTGCCCTTGCTGGCGCAACCCTAGTCTCGGAAGCCTCTCCCTTGCTCTTCTTCCTTGGACACTAGGTCACATAATGATCCAGTTCCCCGCAGTGGAAGCATTTGACCTCAGAGAGGTCCTTCTTCTTCCATTTCTCCTACTTTCTCTCAGATGCTAGGGCAACATCCACCTCCTCCTCCTTCTTGATTCTGACCCCTTTGCCATTGCTTCCTATCTTGGTCAGCCTTCTGATCTCTTCTTGGCAAAGAGCCACCCACATTTCCTCCCAATCTGGAAGGGTTGCCCTGCCCAGTATGCTCTAGACAAACACCTCCCAGTCTTCTGAGACCGTGTTCAGGGCTATTCTCACGATCAATTCTTGATATGGCGTGGCCCCTGTGGAAGTCGTTTGATCCCAGATCTCCTTCAATCGACTGAGGAAGGTGTCGATCTATTCTCCCTTCTGCATCTGGTATGACCATAGGTGATTTTCTAGTAGCATCTTCATCTGCATAGAAGTATGTTGATACAACTTTGTTAGGGCCTCCCACATCTCATTTTCTGTATTATTCTCAGAAATATGTGGTACTACATGGTCCTTGACCTCGTCAAGGATGATGCTCTTGGCCCTCGCCATTGCATCCTTGTACCTATCGTTGTCAGTCGGGTCAACTGGGACTGCTATTTTCCTCAAGGAAAATTGCTTGAGATGGTTGCTGTCTAGAACAGATAAGATTCTGTCCTTCCAGACTACGAAGTTTGAGGCTTCATCCAGTCTGTCCTAGACTCTTACCCCGTTCACTGCCATCTCACTGCTCCTCTACTTCGCTCCTTGAAGTAATTGGTGTGAATCCCTCTAAGGCTCGATTTCCCTCCTGGAAACCCTTCTGCTAATGTCGAGATGCTCCCACTCTAATCGTTAGTGTAGCTGAACCACTGATATAGATTTCTTGGCTAGAAATCCTCGGCAACAAATCCCTCCTCCTTGGTCTTTCCCTGTTATAAATTGCTCTGACTACAGTACCTCACCAACTTCACTTTGCAACTTACCCACAGCCTCCTAAGCCCTAGAAAAATGAAGGCTAGAGCTTCTAGGCTCTGCGTAATCCCGACACCAGGAAAATCCGCACCTTCTGGCCTCGGGCGTCAATCCTTCATGACTGAGAAAGATGACCGGGCACTGCGTAGGTCGAGTCCGCTCCCCTCTGCCACTGCACTAATCCTCTTCCCGGCTCAAACTGGATGACATAGGCACTGCATCACCCCTTCCTTGCTGCTTCTCTGCTAAGAACATCTTTTGTCACTCGGGACCACTGTTTTCTGCTGCTACTGCTTTTCTCGGCTCATGTCCTCAGTTCTCCTGTGATCTGCAACCACCCTTTGATACCATGTTGTTATTTCTAAGCTTAACTGTTAGAAACCCTTCATGTACTTTACTGATTTATTCCTGCCTACTTGTTTTGTTAATTAACAAGTTATTTACCATGTAAATACTGGAAATAAATACAAGTACATGCTCAACACATTACAGATCATCAATTGAAGGAAAACAAGCACACAAGTGACACCGTTGTTTTTGGAACAATATCCCCGGAAAAACCCAATGCGGGAAAACCGATGCAACTATTTGAGGGTTTTATTATTATGCAGTTTCTGAATACAGTTTGGGTGCCAAAATTGGCTCACCCAACAGAGAATAATCTCGGCAGTAGTAGCTCTCTACTCGGAAGAAGATATTCCAGCTCAAACCCTGGATGAACAATCCAGCAGCTCTTAGCTCCAATTTTCCCCACAAAAATCCCAACGTCTGCCTCTAGGGACCGCGTCAGTGTTTCTCTGGCTTAACGTCAACCCAACGTCACCCCTCCTTGCCCCGCGTCAGCCTTTGGAGGCATTGTGTCAGCCTCTAGAGCCTTTGCATCACCTACGCTGGCTATCTCAAGCACTGTGTAGCTCCTGACTGCTTCTGCGTGGGCCCTGGCTGGATCTGCGTCCCTCTGTGTCAGATTCTATGCTTCTGCTCTGGTACTCTCTTTGCCTCTTTGCTTCTATATTCACTACCCCTCAGCTGCAACCATTAATCACTCTTTCGACTTCCTTAGCAAACCCTACCCCAGAAAATCGAAATCTTGATCAACTCGGTGTGTTCTCCAAGTGATCCTCAAGCCTCCTCTTATACTTTTCTCATTGACAATTCAACGACTGAGATTAAGTCCCTAATCAATGAATAAGATTAACTCTGGCTTGATCCATGACTTTTGGACCCTTCTAACATAGTTTTATGTTAATTCACATTAATATTTTATTTTCCCTAATTTTATACTAAGGGGCTCCATCATAAGTACACGACTTTATTAATAAAATTAATTAAATATTATTATGATAACAGTATTATATTGTTAATAACAATACAATAAATCCTTTCAAAACTCTAATTAATAATTCTGGTTCCC
>APFE031251699.1:179777-203502 GCA_000404065.3 Pinus taeda
TCTTATGGAACTCGCACCATTTTCCAGTGTCCTTTCTCGGCTTCGCGGCACTGTTCTTTGCTTGCAGCTTCGGATGGTTGTCTTGGGCTGTCCCGCCTTGGCTTTTTCCTTTGTTTTGTGGTTTAGGGGCACCTTCCCCCTGCTTTGGATTCGCAGATCCAAAATCTCGCTTCTTTTGTTTCAACTTCTGTTCGACCTTGACGGCATACCGGTATGCCGCGCCGAGCGAGGGGATGTTTAGGAATTATATCTCTTCCTGGATGTACTTGTGCAGGAAGCCCCGGTATTTGAGTATCAAATGTTGCTCCGAATCCTTGATACCCAACTTTGTGCGAAGGGTATGGAAAAGATTGGTGAACTCCGGCACGTCTTGGTCCCTTCCCTGCGCAGCGTGGTCCACTTTATGTATTCATCCTCATGAGCTCCCGACAGGGTAGTACTGCTCCTTGATGGCATTCCGGAACGAGTCCCAGTGGGGTGCGGCTGAAAATGATGAGCCAGTACTTTCATCCTTCTGCTCGCAGTAGGTTTCTCACCAGTCCTTGACGTGGGGGGCTGCTTTGAGAAGAGCAAAAACAATCTTTTCCCGACTCGAAAATTCATGAATAGAAAAATAACCCTCTAGCAGATTTAACCATTTATCTACGGCATCGGCGTCTATCTGATCCTCAAATATGGGGATTTCAAAATTAACTTGTACCTTAAAGGGTGTGGCGTTTCCAGAGAAGCTGCTGGAAGCCGATGCACCGCTTCTGGGTAGCCTTTAGTAAGTTGTTCTACAATTAAGGAAACTGAAAATGCTGAGAAAGACAATGGTGGGGGTCCAGGTGGACTTGGCAGGTGGCCACCAATATCCACCTGGATAAAAAAAAGGTCAAAAAAATGTAATCAATCTTAAAGCCTCATCAATAATGTGTCTCAATGTGAAAGTCTTGCAAGAAGATACTCTATTCAACCAATCATAGACAATATTTGAGTCACCAAACAGATGTAATGCAGTGTAACCTTTCTCCAATGCAAATTGAATGATATGATAAGCAGCTGAAAGTTCTGCGAAGTTATTAGTGCCCCGTTTAAAGCCCATAGATAGACTGTAAGAGTGCCTCTCAGATAAATGTAGAAGGGCCCCTCCACCACAGCCAACGTCTTGAGCAGCCCCGTTAAAGTAAGCCCAAGGTGTACCTGGGATAATCTTTTCTGGGCAGATAGGACGGGGTGGGGGGGAAGAAGGGTCCTTTGGGATGAGATCATAGTCTGCTTTGATCATGGCGACCAAACAAGGCCATCTAGGAGGGATTTTATGGAAAATCAGTTGATTCCGAGCTATCCAAATAGCCCAACAGAACAATAGGGGAAGGTTCCTCAATTTATGAGGCAAGACAGTTTGGTACCACAAATCCCAGTCCTCAACTAGAGAGTCTGAAATCCAATCACAATTATAGGGGACAACAGCAGACACCAGATGCCATGCACTACGAAATACTTGATAGTGGAGGAAGATGTGAGAAGTAGACTCCCTAGCAATGTGGCAAAAGTGGCACTAGTGAAGGCTATAAAAGGCCCTTTTCAGTAGATTATCCTCGGTGGGAATCTTGTTCTTTAAAATGCACCACATAAGAATTTTGGATCTAGGAGGTGCTTTGAGCTCCCAGAGGAGCTTCCACCATTGTAAATGACCAGAGGTTTACACGGATTAGCCAGGACCAAATAACCCTCCTTGGGTGTATATCTCCCAGATTTCGCCAGGGCCCAAATAATCTCGTCCTCCCCCTCTGTGATGTGGATATGTGCCTCCAAAAGAGTTTGAGTGAAATCCCGCCAGTGCTGCCTCCAAGGTGGTGGGATATTAAGCTGACCAACCATTTTCGAAGCCTGATGAGGAAAGGTAGAGTTGTGTATGTCTGCAATATGAGCTAGGCGTGTGATATTTCGCTCCTTTAAGAGTACTATTAGTCTAGGAGGTAGTCTATACATGTCCCCACAACCAATCCATGGATCAATGCCGATGCAGACCCTATTCCCCGACTGAATCCTCTAAGTAATGCCAGAGCGAATGGGTTCAAAAGCCTTAAGGACAACCTTCCATATAATCGAAATTCCTGTGAAGGGACCAGCCGACCTTCTGATCCAATCCACAACTCGAGCCGGAGCAATATATCTCGAGTAAGTAACTCTGGTCCATAAGCTGTCCGAAACCACCAGTTGCTAACCAAGTTTCGTAGCCATCGTAGATGAAAAATCATCCAGCTTCTTGAGGCCCCAACCACCCCATTTTTTAGGAAGGGTGAGTGCATCCCACTTAACCCAAGCATATATCCTGCCTGGCTGTTTACCTCGCCATAAAAATATGCAACATATATTTTGTATCCTGGAAAGTATGCCTCTAGGGATCCATGCTAGGGACATCCAGTAAATAGGAGTCACTTTCAGTACACTTTTGATGAGGGTCAAACAAACAGCACGAGAGAGGAATCTATGGTACCAAATGCTGAGTCTTTTCTCTAGCTTGGCAATGAGCCAAGTCCAATCCGCAATCTTGTACCCATTTGGTTTCAACTTGTACCCCAAATATTTCAAACCCTCAACCATCTCCAACTTTGTGAAGTCAAATCTGTCAAGTGCATAATTAATTTCGTGCTGTGAGCAAGTCGTGACCGTCAGAGTGGATTTTCCTTCATTAATGAGCATACCCGTGGCCTTTTGGAATAAGGAGAATATATTCCTGATCATTGTGATGTCCCCAACGCTGCCATTGAGAAAGACCAACACATCGTCCACAAACAGAAGGTGTGTAAGTATGCAGTTCTCCATGATTTTTATGCCCCCGAGTCTGCCCCTCCTATGTTCCTCTAAAGTGATCCTACTGAAACCTTCTATAACTAGAAGAAAGAGCAACGGGGATAAAGGGCACCCTTGTCTCAGTCCCCGAGCCGAGGTGAAGAAAGGGGTGGCACTCCCATTAACCAAAACACTGAAAGGTATGTTAGAGATGCAACCCATGATCCATTTAATGAATGAGAAAGGAAAACCAAGATGGGTAAGAAGCATCCTCAGGTATAACCAGTTTACCCTGTCAAAAGATTTTGATAAGTCCACCTTCATAATCATACCTTTACCTCTTTTTCAGTGAAGAGTGTGTAAAACCTCCTATGACGTCCCAATCGCCTCATTAATTTGTCTGTCCTTCAGGAATGTAAATTGTTCAGGTAGGATATTCTTTGATAAGATAGGCTTCACATGATTAGCGATAATTTTGGCAATAATTTTGTACAAACAATTACAAATATAAATGGGACGAAAATCATCAAAAGAGGTCAGGTTATCTGTCTTCAGAATGAGGGCTATAAATGTGGATGTGATGGCAGCTTCCAAACGTCCCGAGGTTCGAGACTCCTCTACAACACTGAGAAGGTCCCACCCAATCACTTCAAAGAAAGATAGGTAAAATTCAACGGACCAGCCATCAGGTCCAGGGCTTTTGTCTTTACTGAACCATTTCAAAGTGGCTTCCAGTTCCTCCAAAGTGACCTCCCGAACTAGATCGTCCTCATCTTCAATCTCCACATACTTGGGGAAACGCTGTGCAACTCTGATAATCTTTGCTAAATTGGAGTCTCTGGTGTCCCGGAAGGCAGATTTGAAGTGTGAGTTAGCAAGGGAGGCAAGCTGAGGGAATGTGTTAGTGGTACCTCCTTGACCATCCTGCAATGCCAAATAGTATTAATGGCCTTCCTGCCCTGAGCAAATTTGTGATAAAATTTTGTATTCGCATCCCCTTCCCGAACCCAAATGGCTATGCTCCTTAATTGCCAATTATCCTCTCTATCCTTGAGTATATTCCCTCGATTCGAATAGAGGGTAGAGATATGGTGCTTTTGATCTTTTGAGCTATAAAGGCCACCCTGATCCTCTTCAAAGAGCCCTAGATCAATCTCAATTTGTCGAAGTTCAAGGTCCTCCTGTAGTCTTTTATTATGTGCCCAATTCCTGGACATCTTTTTCAGCTCAGCTAGGTTGTGGATAAAGCCAGCTGTAACTGTACCTCTTACTCCTGGAGGGTTCCTTTTCCAATAATCAGTGACCATCCTGATGTATGATTCATCTTTGAGCCAGGTAGAGAAAAATTTAAAAGGCCCTTTCGGCTTATCTCTTCCATTATCCAATTCCAGAAAGATAGGAAGGTGGTCCGAGAGACCACCCGAGCCGACCCAGTGCCTGATGTTAAGCCCCAAATCTATAACTTGTTCCTTGACAAGAAATCTGTCAAGCCTCCTAGCAAGACTATTCTCCCCCACTCTATTGTTCCTCCATGTTGCATGCAGCTTTGCCGCTGGGATGTCTATGAAACGGTGATGATCCAAAATGGAGGAAAAGTAGTCCGAGAGGGGATCCCTCTGAGCCTGGTGTCCCCAGGATTCCGCATGGCCATTGGAAAAATTAAGGTCCCCTCCAATAATGAGGTTCTCAGCTGAAAAAAGATCCATCTTCAGAAGGCGGTCCCAGAAATTAGGTCGGTTCTGGGAAGTCCCATAAATGTTAATAATCTTGAATGAGAGCCCCAGCTCCAAAGAGAGAACATCTGCTCCAAGGAAACCCTGACCACCCCAGCCCTTGGTTTTCACAATAGAACGAGAATTAATGCCCATAGCAAGGCCCCCAGATCGGCCATGGGCATCTAAACCAGAAAATCTCCACCCAGGCAGCATATGTTCTAGAGTATGAGTAATGTCCAAAGCAGGACTGAGAGTCTCTTGAAGGAAGATGATGTCCAAAGCTTCAACAACGAGTAAACGGAAAAGAGCTAGTTTTTTATCGGGCCTAGCAAGCCCTCTACAATTAAAGGATAGAATCTTCATGGGGGGGGTCAGAAGGGGTTGTCCTTGCTCTAAGAACCCCGGGAATGGTAGATTGCTTGCCCAAAGAAATGTCGACATCGACTTAGGCTTGGATGATTTTGAATTCAGATGGGCGGCCTTTGGTAGCCTTGAATGAGGGTGGAGGGTGGAGTATATCAAGACCCACCGTATCAAGGTCCATGTTCCTCAAACGAGATTGGGTAATGTATCTAGGAACCAAAGCTGTAGAGATGGGAGTCGAGGGTAGAGGGGAGGGGGTGCATATAGTGGAAGGGGAGGAGAGGGAGAGAGGGGGGGGGGGGCAAACCTCGCATGCATTATGGATAGGGGCATCAAATGAGAATAACTCGGAATTTGAATTATGAACATCGGAAATAGAGAAGGAGGAAAAAGGGTGGATTGCATACCCGAAGTAATGGAGTCCCCAGAGGCAGCAACAGTTGAACCAGGAACAGGAGGCGAGGATCTATGCAGCGACCGACCACGCTTCCTTGGAGCGCTGAGAGTAGGTGCTGAAGAATGAAGAACAGGTCCCGAGAGTGTGGTAATACCACCAGAGCGAGGGGAAGCCAACCTCTGGATATCCACCAAAGCTTGAGGCAGATCCTCATCAACCGGGTCTTCATGAGCCCGAGCCTCCTGCTCGTGGGCAATCAGAGGGGAATGCCACACAAATCATCTGCTATTCCACTTGTTAAGTGGACAATATTTAAATAAGTGCCCCACCTTGTGGCAGCGGCGACACCTGAACTGGACTCCCTCATAGGCCAACGGCTGCCTTCTCGCAAAACCCCTCCACTGATGTTGATGAATCCCGGAAGCCCATATGTGAGGTCCAAGTAAACCAAAATTCTAGCATATGCCATAGCCCATTTCTGGAGCTACTCCACACTGTAATGATGACCCCTGACACGCCCCATCAATACCTTCTCCGTCGAATCCATGGCTTCACTGAACTTCGTGTCCTCGGCAAGCTTGAGAAAGATTTCACTAGTTCTCAGAGGGAGGCGCTTTTTTCATTTGGATGTCCCCATCTGGTTGCCTCCAGCCGAAATCTCCTCCTGATACACCTCGTGTGTAGCTTGAACCTTTTCTGTCAAAGGGTCATTAGCTCCAAGGTTGTCAAAGTGCCCCGAGATGATCCCAATATCTGTAAAATTGCCTGTAGAAGGGTTTTCGGAGATCCGCGACGGGGTATGTGTCTGCTGTTGACCCACCTTAGCCAATGGGCCCTCCACCAAGCGATTTTCCCCGAAAATATCCGCAGGAATCAAACCCTGTTCTTTCCCTAGAGTATGAGACACCGTGGCATTCCAAAGAACAACTTCTGCTTGAGCGTTATTGATAAGTTGTGGACCTGTGAAATCTCGAATAGCAGCCGCTCCAACCAGAACCAAGATGGTAGGAATGTGCTGAGAGAGTGTAGGGAGCGCGTCAACTTCAGCTGTTAATTCATGGTCGAAGACTAAAAAATCATCCACTGTGGTCCCTGACTGTACCCAATTCGTTGATGAAGTGGTTTTATCCTCCATGCTTGTCTAAAACCTGTGCTGACAGCTGCCTGTAGTAGTGTTGGAGGGGAACCACAAACCACCTAGGGGAGCTCAACAACTAACTGACCGTAACCGCTAAAAGCTACCTCAAACTGTGAAGATGAGTGACCGAGAATGGGCTGGGGAAAATGCTAACAGTTCCTAAGGGTCACCACCGAGAAACTTCGCCCCCGAACCAGGCGCTCTATAGGGCCCGAAACCCTAACCCCAGTCTCCTCGCGCGAGAGCCATCCATCCACTCCTGGGACAAAGTTTGAGTTGAACCAAAAGTGTCAGGATAATTTTGAGAGACTTAAAGAAATTACTAACTACTGCTCCAATCCTGAAATTAGCTCATCCCAATAAATATTTTTTTGTATGTATCGATGCCTATAAAGAAGGACTGGTGGGTGTTCTAATGCATGAAGGCCATGTAATCAACTGTGAATCTAGAAAGTTAAAATATCACAAGAATAACTATGCCACACATGACTTAGAACTGGCAACTATCATTCATGCTCTAAAATTGTGGAGACACTGCCTCATAGGAATAAGGTTTTAGCTAAAAACAAACAATGCCAGTCTCAAATACATATTTGACCAACCAAATATGAATGCTAGCAAAGCAAGATGGATAAAATTCCTTAGTGAATATGATTTTAAGATCGTACACATAAAAGGAAGAGAAAACCAAATTGTTGATGCCTTATGCAAAAAATTAAATCATATTTGCACCATCTCAACAACTAGGTGGTAGATAAATATGATAGAAAAGTTTAAAACAACAACATATTTTGATGAGTCCATGGGGTCTTGGATAGATGGTGATCAGGTGCTTTGTTAAGGCACTCCTTGATGTGAAGTCACTAGTTAAATTCCCCATCACGATCGGTGTGATATATTGGACATGATAAAGATGTTGCCTTGTCAAGCTTACAAACAAAAACAACAAATTTTGATGAAGAAAACATGAAAATTGAAAGAAAAATTCAGAAATCTGAACTGTTAGGTGAAAAAGAAACCAATTTTTCAGCAAATAATAGGATTTTCTCATCTACAAAGACATAATTTATTTTCCTAATGATCCAAAACTGAAAATATTTTTCCTAGATGAATGCATAAGAAACCAACAACTGGCCACCCTGGGTATCAAAAAGTAATAATTGTGTTGATGAAGGATTTTTATTGGAATAACATAAAAACAAAGACATAAGAGTATGTGGCCACATTCTTAGAGTGTGAACAAGTGAAGACTTCCCACCAACACCTAACAGGGCTATTACTTCCTTTACCCATTCTACAATGCAAATGGAAAACAATATCAATGGATATCATTACTGGATTAGCAAGGATTATGAATAAATATGATTCTATCATGGTAGTGGTAGAAAAACTTAATGAAATTGCACACTTTATTCTTGTTAAATCTACCTTTAATAATATTAACATAGTAGGAATATTCATGAAGGATATATTTAGACTCCATGGTATGTCCAAAACTGTAATTTTAGACCATGATGCCATGTTCACTTCTAAAATTTGGAAGGGATTATTTGAAGGAATGGGGATAAAGTTAAAATTTAGCACAACTTATCATCCCCAAAATGATGGTCAAATAGAAAGGACCAATCATATTTTAGAATATATGTTAAGAATGTATGTTATGGACATGCCAAGTAAGTGGGAGGATTATCTCCACTTAATTGAATTTTCCTATACTAATGGATATCAAAATTCTTTGAAGATGATCCCATTTGAGGTATTGTATGGAAGAATATGAAAAGTACCTCTAAGTTGGGACCGTCTTAAGGATATATTAATATTGGGACCAAACATGCTCAAAAAAATTGAAGAAGTGGTTAAACATGTGAAGGAAAACTTGAAAAAAACTCAAGATCGACTGAAACATTATGCAAACTTGAAAATAGTTCAAAAAGAATTCAATGTTGGTGATCATGTATATTTAAAAGTATAATTAAAGAAACACACACTCATACTTGGCAACTATCATAAGTTATTGCCCAGATATTGTGGAACTTTTGAGATGTTAGCCAGAATTGGACCAGTTTCCATATCCTTGCTCTCCCAACAAATATGAAAGTTCATAATGCATTTCATGTATCCTAGTTAAAGAAATATATACATGAGTTAGCTCATATAATTGATCAGAATGATCTATAGGTGGAACTAGAGGGATAATCACTGTTATAACTGTTATGTATTCTAGACCAGAGGGTAGTCACACTTTGGAATAGAGACATATCTCAAGTGAAAGTTCAATGGAAACATTTTAACCTAGTGGAGAAAATTTAGGAGTTGGAGGATTATTTTATAAAAGCATATGCATCTTTGTATTATCCAATTGGAGTGAATTCCAGTGGATATGAACATACACTGGGAGAATATCAAATTCAAGCAGGGGAGGATGTGATATCCCCGACTTGAATATTTTATTTATGAGTTTGTAATTATGGTTAAGTATGACTACATCCTAATTTTAAAAGACTTATTTGAAATAGTTTAATAGTGTAATAAACTGATAAAGGTTGAATGTAAATTTTGTATTTATATTGCTGTTACTGAAATAATTATCTATCTGGGACAAATGTTGGAATTACAACTCACTGAAAGAGTTATGGATTCAATTTAATTGTTGATACTCATTAATTCCTAGGCATTTAATCTAAATAATTATCATGGAATTAATTAATCATTAACTTCCCTAAAAGATAGGAAGTTGGCTTGGAAGGTGGGGAAGTGTTGAGGTGAAATCATAACCCCACCATTATTTACGTATTACCTTCATAATAACAATGGGTACGCTATACATAAATTCTAGTAATATCGCCCTTTAATATTTTCTTTTGGTTAATTGTGCAACATTTTGATGAGATTTATATTTTCTTCAATTTTACACTCTGATTGCTTCATTGCATTTGGTTTTTCACTAGCTTTCTATTGGTTCTCATTTAATCTCATTTGGACTTTCAGTTTGTAAATGACACTCATTCAAAATTTGAATAATTTCTACAACCTAAATTAAAAATATATATTATTTTTCACTTGTATAAATATAATTAACATGTAAATATTTAATTAATTGTAATTAATCATGAATTAATTTTTCATTAATTTTTAATTCAGTAACTATCCTACAAAGCCAACGGTCAATTTTTAATTCACTAACTATAATGAAAAAAATTATGTATGTTTTTAAACTTTGTTCTAAAAATATATAGAAGTATAGATAACAAAATTTTTATAAAAATCTTGGAACCTCAATCCCTGATCACAATTTTAGTTCGTTATGAGGTTTTGACCTCCCAAGAATCTCATTATATATACTGGTTGTACTTTATATATCAAGAAGGGAGATCCCACCTCCACGTGGGCCTTGATCACAATTTTGACCTCCCAAGAATCTCATTATATATAGTGGTTGTACTTTATATATCAAGGAGAGAGATCCTCACCACCCTCTTCCTTCCTTTCTCGCTATCCCACTTTCATCTCGGGCCATCAGCGCCCATTTCCTTATCCCTCCGAGATCCTCCTTCTGAGATCTACCTCCTGATCCCTCCTCTCTCTCACACCTTATGCCTCCTGCTCGATTTACTCCCTCGTTATAACTTCCTATATACACCATGTTAAACCATCCCATGCCTCCTCTCATCACGTGGGCCCATTTTAAAAATCTAATTATATATATTTTTTAAATTAATTATTTCTAATTTAGTTAATTTATGTTTTAATTAAATTAATTAATTTTATTATATATAAGTAAAATTTTGGAAGAAATTACATTGAAAATTTTGGTCGATGCAACTAATCAGGGTGGTTTATTTTTCAAGACAAGATGAAGAAACAGATCTAGGTAGAAGGTTAATGGCTAGAGAAAACGGCTATATTTAACTAGTAGAGCAAAAGGAAAATTATATTGTTTAAATAAATAATTTAATTATTTATTATTATTTTAAATAATATTTATTTAATTAATTTTTAATTATCTAAAATGACTATATTTGACTAGGAGAGATTAAATTGTATATACTTAATTTAATATTTTAATTAATTAAAATTTATCAATTTAATTTGAAATTATAATTTTAATTAAAAATACCAAAATTTTGCTCTAGGCATGCATTTTTCCACGTTGCTTGCAATTTTGACACTTAAAATTTGGAGAGGCATATCTCAAGTTATTTTTGGCTAAATAAAGCCCATGACAACTTGTTGGAAAGCTAGAATCGAGGAGAACAATTTGGGAGCATTAACTCAACGAAATCTACACATTTAATATCCTAAAAATTTAGCAGAAAATGAAGTTATGAAATTGTGACAAAAAAAATTATTTTTGGAAAATTTGTTGAAACAATTTCATCTACCCAAACTTTTGCTATTGAGAAATTAGTTTTGCTGGCTTGAGGGGTCCTGACCCAGGTTCAAAATTAGTTGCGCCAACCAACAGAAACCTAACTCTTGGCCTTTTCGGCAACAACCCGCGTAGCGCAAGCTACAGTCTCACCTAAAGCAGTATTGGGGGATGACATAACCAGGCTTCTGCATTAAGATGTCACTGTGATGGGTTCCTGCAACTCCTAGGGATTCTTTCAGTCTTCTCGAACCCTAACCCTTAACAGATAAATAATTGCAGTAACTCACAGAAACATAATCTAAACCTTCGTGAAATGCTTTAAACATTCATAACAATAAGTAGATAAGCAGATCTGCTACCTTCGTGCATCAATTAAGCATTACTTCTTATAAATTAAGAATAACAGAGTGAAAATATTTAAACGTGCAGAAGTAAATATAGTAACATGGATACACAAGTAGAGCTTCAAAACAATATTTTATTGATATAATCGTTCGGTTACAGACTCTTCTTCCCAATGCACTCAACTGCAAGGGCCCACACGCTCAACTTGGGGACTTACCAAGGTCTCCTCGCATACAGCTGCAGGAGCCTTCCCCTTCGCCTAAGTATAAACTTTCCCTTCTTTAGCTTACTTGCCCATACAATGATCTTCTATTTTTCGAATTCACTTCCTAGACTCACTATGACTCTTCTATATATAGCTTCCAATTTTACAATACCATGGTCCACGGACCATGGGCAGGTCACAAAACTCCCTATCTTCATAGAAATTAAGGGACTAAGCCCCTTTTCACTCCTATGACCTTTGCGCTCCACTCCCTCAAAACGTGGAGACTTTACAAGTATACCAAAATTTATTACAAAACTTTACCCCAGGGGACCCTGTCCCAATAGGCCCCCAACATAATTTCGTGACTTGTCCTCGAGTCACTTTGCTAGTGCTTTGATCTTGGCCTACAGTTCGTGGAACTCCAACTTCAAAATTTGCAGGTCAGCGGTTCCCTGTGTAGCAGCCTGTTGCACTTCTTCGACCAACTTTTCAGTAGTTGGGCCTTCAACTTCAAGGCCCATGGTCCTCTAAATCTGTTGCATCCCCTTAAGCTTACTCTTTATAGACATAGTCAACTAACTAACCTCTTTTGTCCATGGATATGCTCGTGCAGGAATAATTGCTTCCTTGTGGTGTAACTCATCAATTTCATTTTGTATAAGCTTCCCTTCCTACAGCCGTGTGAATCGTTGTATTGGTGCCTGTGTTCGTGTAGTCAATCAGATTTCATCGAACTTCCTCTACTTCTCTAT
The DNA here is from genome assembly GCA_000404065.3 of Pinus taeda. NCBI lineage: Eukaryota > Viridiplantae > Streptophyta > Pinopsida > Pinales > Pinaceae > Pinus > Pinus taeda. The sequence continues at coordinate 191,846 of APFE031251699.1, forward strand.
GAGCTCTGCTCCAATATTTTGTAGAGTGGGATCCTCTTGCAACGATGTCCACAATTCCACAACTTGCTCAAAGAGCTCAGTGCATCCATTTTTTGCTTCTTTTAAAGTGGTCATGCCTTCTTTGATAGTAGCTTCACGTTGCTCTCTAACTTCTGGAGGAGTTATGGACTACAAATTCAATTCTAGCTCTGATATCTGCAACTATAGCTCGAATCGGACTTGGCCGATTACATCATTAGACTCCTTCACTACAACGGCCAGCTTTTGGATCTTCTTTGTGGAGGCTGCTTCGGCCGGAATATTGAGTTCGGGTAGGTCACTGCAAGCTTGTGTAATGGTTGATTCCAATAGCTGGCTCTGCGTTGTGATTTCCTCTTTCTCCTTAAGCACCTATGCTTTCTCCTAAAAAATATATTAGTTGTTTGTTTTAACTTCACTGATGACCAAGAACGCATGTTACTCCCTAATCCATAATTCATCGGACACGCCTTGCTGTAGCTCATGTAAAGTCTGGATAGAGAGTGTTGTAAGGTTTACGCCCAGGTTCTTTATATGCATTAGTTGGGCCCTTTGTTCTTTTGTTTCGGCATGCAAGGATCCTTCTGGCAAATGAACGATGCGAAGATCCAAAGATCTGTCTATATCCAGAACTGACTCACTCTCTTGATTCAGTCTCACTTGTTGTGCATTTGCCTGACCCACACTCGCCTCTAACCTACCTGTATGGATATGGAGCTTGCGTAGATCTTGCTGAAAATTTCCCAGCGCCTGCTGGTACTGTTCCTTGAAGTGGCCCCAAGATTAGTCATTGAATCACGAACCACGTTGCCTATCTCATCTAAATCCCCTTCAATAAGGATTAAAGGGGTTGGGCCTACTGATCGGTTGGACTTTTGTTTCTTGCACGATCCAGTGGAGGTTTGCCTCTTCCTTGTCCAGACTACGAAGGGGGATTCTAACTCCACACCCCCTTCATCGTGTACCTATGCTTCTTCCTCCTCTGGTGTTTTCTCCTTTTTAGACTCCTCAACATCAATTGTGGCTTGTGACGTTGTTTTCCCATATGCTGCTCTTTCTTTGGCTGCCGCTTCTTTTTCTTTGGCAACAACTTCCTTTATCTGCACAACTTTCTCTCAGGCAACTGCCTTCTGTGCCTCGTCCTTTTTCTCTGTTGCCATCGTCTGCGTGATTGAACATTTCGTGGCCTTACTACTGCCTACATTAGCATCTGACGGGGTGAGCCAGTCACTTCGCTACTTGCTGACGACCCCTATTATGTCCCCCTTGGCCACCAAGTAAGGCAACTTGTGCCATATCTTCATGGGATCCCTTCTCGCGTGAATATGCAGATTGTGGAAATCTGCTTTGAAATCAACTATAATCGCGTACTTCTCATACAGTGTGGGTGACAGCCTCGGCCTCTGGCTAATCACCATCCTCAGATCCATCTCAAAAAGGACCCAAAAGATCTTTGCCTCTGTGATGCGTGCGGTGCCCTTGGTATTCCACAGCGAAGCGAACTTCGCTGCCTTCAGAAGGTCTGCATCATGGGGAGGAAACTGACTGTCCTCAAGAGTCCTCCACGCCACCAGTGCTATTAGAAACAACAACCAGGAGTAATGGAACACCTTTCCCTCATCCTAGGCCTCCCTAAAATTCTCTAGGAATTCCTTGCATAAGTATTGAGCCCAGTTATACTGGACTCTTTTGGTGCACTACACAACCAAAGAGATGACTGGTGTCGGTACTTCATTTGTGCGACAATTACACATTATTTCCCTGCTAATATCTGCGTGACAAACTTCACCGTGGGATTCGAGATAGAGCGGATAGAGTATCTGTGCAATTTCTTTATCCGACCAAACTTGCTCTTCATCTGGTCTGCGAGCTTATTTTCCTGCGTTTTTCCTCCAAACGCTTATGTAGGATCCACTCCTTGGTATGGTAGTAAGGTGATCCGGTGGATCAACATGTCTGTAATTAGGATGGGTTCTCCCAGCAAGAGACACCCATCGTGCCCTAATGTGAGAAATTGGCGCACACATATGGTGTTTATGTTGGTGCGACTGAATTGCGGCACCCAAAGCATGTTCAGGAGCCTACCCACTTCATTGGTTCCAACCGTGTAACCTCTGATTCTTCATAGTATACCTTGGACAGGTATTTGGGGGGCACCAACTGAGGGAACTTCTCATTGTCCCCTAAATCCCAATCCTCCATCTTGAGTCTTGGTATGCGGGCCAAGAATGCACCCTTGAACACCACCTTCTCTGGCAACAGTGGCGTGGACACCATAAACTTTGCATTGTCTGGATATTTTGGCACTTTAGCTATGGCCTTGCGCAGCAGAATATACTTCAGTAGCCGAGTCATTAGCTCACCCTCCTCAACATCAATCTCCTATATGCCTCTGTGCATTTCTTCATCCAAATCCATTGGCTCTGTCGTCTGTTGTGACCAATCCATCTTCCCGTTTTGGTGGAATTCTGTGGGGTTTTTGTGCGGTGACTACCTCACTGGGAGCTGCTAAGGTTTCTTCTTCTTCTTATCGATCACCTTGGATGTAGAAGGTTGAGGTATAGAAGGCTTAGGTATGGGAGACCTAGGCGTTGTAGTCAGAAGTCCTACAGGGATAGTTGGCGCTACTTCTGTCTCAGGGGGAGTTGTAGTCATTTTGGCCAGAAAACGCTCATGAAAAAACTCATGTAGGTCAGCCAACCCTGGTCATGAAAAGAGCTCCTCCCAAGCTAGCCCACACATACAGTGTTGCACTTGGCACAAAGAAAACTGAAGAATCTCAATACAAACTCTCAGGAAGCAAAGTGTTCAAATGTGGGGCGGTATGCCATATTTATAGATGATTTTGAAATCGAATCCAACAGTTCCCTCCAATTTCCAATCATTAATGCATATTTGGTGGCATATTTCCAAAGATATGCTCCATAAATGCGTCTTCCCCGCTCCTTTCAACATAAATTTTGCCATCCAATCATCTACAGTGATTTCAATGATCACTTTTTGGAAAAGCCGTGCAACACCCATCCTTGTGGCGCATCTCCCCTCCGCGCCTTACTCCAACTCATCGTGCAGCGCCCTTACTTCAGTTTTCCAATTTTTGGGTAGTGTAGTTTATAGTCCCATACTTCCTTGTAGCTGCCTGGAGTACTAAGACTATCCCGCAATCATATAATTATTGCACAGGGGTGGGATCATCCTTGTACAACTTCAATCGACTGCCATTGATGTTTCCCAGGAATAATTCCCCATTCATATTTGCGAGATGGGCTACTCCACCAACTATAATTTCTTTCACAACATAGGGTCCTAGCCAATGCATTTGAAATTTTCCAGCGAATTTTGTAAATTTACTGTCATATAACAATACCAAAGCCTCTTTTTGGAAGGTGCATTATTTTATATGGAAATTATGCCATGCATTTTCATGATCCTTCTGCACCTGTTGATGAAATCTTGCTAGGAAACAATCGTCCTCTAGTTCTACTAGCTGCATGAGACACTCCTCCATAGTATCACGGTCAACCATCTCTGTCAAGGCGAAAATTTTCAAACTTGGCACAATATATTCCATAGGCATTACAACCTCCTACCCATACACTAACCTGAACGAGGTTTGTCCTGTCAATTTCTTACAAGTAGTCTGATATGCTGAAAGGATGGCAGGTATGCGCATATCCCAGTCATTCCGCTTCGCATTGCAAATCTTTGTCAAGGCACTTTCCATAATTTTGTTGAAGGCTTCCACCCTGCCATTAGCTTGAGGGTGATAGGGTGTACTCTTCTAATTATATACTTGGAATTCGTCAAGCATCGTAACAATGGTTTCATTTAAGAAGTGCGTACTCCTATCACTCATTAAAATTTTAGGGCAGCCAAAACGAGATAGGATGTATTCAAAGATAAAATTTGTGGCTATAGATGCACTACAATATTTCACAGGTTGTGCCTCTGCTCACCTGGTCAAGTGTTGCCTTGATGGGGCCTGACCTAGGTTCAATGTTAGTTATCCAAACAAATCCCTACACTACTGGCCCTTTTGGCATCAGCCCGTGGAACGCGAACCAAGCTCTCATTCGAAGTAGTATGGGGGGATGCTGGAACCAAGTTTCTGCACCCTAAGATGGTCGTGATGTCAGTTTATTCCTTCTATTCCTACCTTCACGCAGGTCACTTAGATCTAGGGCTTGCCAGACTAGCCCTCTATTCTGCCCTTCAGTACCTCCGCGATAGGGTACGATTGACCTTCACGCAGCCCTAACCTGCGGCTCGGGTACTTTCGCCCTGCTAGGGTAGTGTACCGTGTAGATTCCCAAACTAGTCTAAGTGTCTTACTTATCTTATTAAACAATCATAGTTAGCATTGCGGAAGAAGATGTTCTTACTTGCGTTCATTTAATTAATGTAATTACATACATTCACACATCATATAAGCATTATAAATGAAATTCATACATAACATGTCAAGATGCGTTAACAGGAACAAAGGCACAAAATTTGCAAAATACTTCTCTTTATTGATATCTTTCAAGTGATTACAAACTTTATCCACCCTATGCACACAACTGCAGGGGTCTGTGTACTCAGTTGCAGGCTTCCACCCTAGGCCCCTATGCACTCAGCTGCAGAGCCTCTACCTATGCTATGACCTGAAACTTAGACTTTTGACTCATGCTATCATCCCTCAACTACTTAGATTTAAGCTCTTTTTATACAATCCCATGGTTTGCGAACCATGGGTAGATATTTTAAAATTGACTTTACTTTACAAAAATAAGGGCGGGCAACCCTTTATGACTCATGACACCTTTGCACTCTACGACCAAAAAATGTGGAGACTTTACTATTTTATTACAAAATTCGACACAAAGCATGGGCCTTTGCCCCAAAATTGTCCTTGTGGGATCGCATTCCCAACAGGCCCCTAACACAAACATCAGACTCGCCCTCGAGTCACTCGGAAGGCACAAATATCTTAGCATGAAGACCCTCCAACTCGACTCGTATGACCGCAACCTCGACAGTGCACTGAGCTGCCGCTTGCTTCACATCTTCGACCATCTGTTCGGTCACTGCTCCTGAATTGTTGGCCTGAATATTTTGATGGGTTGCTTACAGGGTCACAAGCTTTCCTTCAATAAAACCTGTCATTGTGCAAGCCTCATCTAGCCAGGGCTTCAGTCTTGCCTTCAACACTGCTTCCTTGTGCAGCGTTGCATCCACTTGTTCCTTCAACTGCTTAGCCTCTTGTAGCTTTGCTAGTCTTTGTGTTAGCACGACGGTTCGTGCTGTGCTCTTAACCTCATCATAATGCCACTGTAGCTTGCGTGCTTCTACCTCTAATCACTGGACATTGGGGTCCTCCTGCAATCTTGTTAGGACCTCAAACTACTGCTCAAAAATTTGCGTGCAGTCTGCTACTGCACTATCCACCGCCATGACTGCTTCTGTGGTAACAGTCACCCACTGCTCCTTCACTTCTGGTGGAGTTGAAGGCTGGGCCTTCAATTGTAATTCCATGATTTGCAGGTTCAACTCCAACTGAACTCTCACCATCTCAGTACGAGTGTCAAACACCCCTGTGGCCAGCTTGCGGATGTGCACCTTGACTGGATCCTCCTCCGGAATGTTCAACTTTGGGACCATTCGGTATGCCTCCTCGACGACTTGCATAATGCGATTGTTTTGATTGGTCACCTCGGTCACAACGGTGATGACAGAGTCTCGCTGTAGTGCCATCTTCTCGTTGTTGATCCACTATTCACTGATCACTTGGAGGGCATGGTGCTCATGGGCTCTCACCTCTGCAATCACTCCATCCTGAAAGAGGTGGAGTGCTTCACGCGGGAGCACTTCCAGATTCAACCCTACTCCCTTTGGGGCATTGACAGTTGGCCTATCAGCTTCATTCTCTGTGGTCAGTGATCTATCAGGCAACATTATCGCACTAGAGGCCTTCACGCGGAGTATCTTGACAACTTCTGAAGTGCCGATAGCTAGGTTTGTAGACACCATGCCAGCTTGCGATGTGCGGGTCTGCAGCTCCTGCAACCCTGTTTGGATAAGCCCCAAGATTATCTGATGCTCCTGCTCAAATTGTTGTATGGCCTTCGCGGTGACATCCCTCATCATGTCACCGATGTCATGTAGATCACCCTCTGTTAGTGTGATAGGGTCCAGTGATGTCTTGGTAGCCTTTGATTTCTTCCTGGACCCTCCTTTCTCCTGCTCCCTTGGGTGCTTGATACGGGCGAACGTCTCCTGTGGGTTCGCACTGTGCTGCTCATCTATCTCCTCCTCTGTCTCAAGTGAATGCGACCTTGTGCCTTTGTCAGAGCCTCGCTCTGTCCCACCTGTCTACTTTGTTGTCTGCTGCGCAGCCTTGCACTTCACCTAGGCCTTGTCAGTGACCTCCTTCTTTCTCTTTTCAATCAGCTGAGTTGCTCCCTCCCACCGCCAATTCTGTTGTACCGCGCCATTTTTCCGGCCATTGATCAAGTACCACATTAATGGCGTCATCTATTGCCAGATAAGGCAAGTCGTACCATTTCTATGCAGGGACCTTCCCCACCCTAATGGATACATGATGGAGGTCTTCTTTAAATTCTGCGTAGCCCTATAGGTTGGTGTACATCGTAGGAAAAAATCATGGTTTGCGATTGATGGCTATGCGGATGTTCATCTCCTTCAAGATCCAAAAGATCTTGCTGTCCCTGACTCGCTGTGCATCCTTGGTCGCCCACAATGAAGCGTACTTTGCTACTTCTGAGAGTTCTGGCACGACCGAAGGGAACTGGCTATCCTTTGGTAGCTCCAACACTACCAACACAATTGACAACAAGAGCCACGTGTAGTGGAATGCCTTGTTGAGCTCCTGTGCTTCGTCAAAGTTCGCCAAGAACTCACCGTGAAGGTAGTCCAACTAGTTGAACTAGACTCCTTCGGCCCATTGGGTTGCAAGCGCAAAAATAGGCGCCATCACCTCATAGGCGCGACACTTCCTCATTACTTTCCCTACTAGAATCTACGTAGCTACCTTTACAATAGGTTCACAGATGCTAGATATAGCATATACGTGCGACTTCTTCACCAGTTTAAACTTTTATTTCATACTCTACAAAGGCCTGCTCACCACCTTTTCCACCAAATATCATGGCTCGATTCTCTCTTGTGTAAGGCAATCGCGTTATCCGGTGAATCAATCTATCTGTGATGGGTATTGTCTCCTCTAGCCACAGACACCCATCATGCACTAAGCACAACAGCTGCTTGATGACCAATAATTTCACCAGGGTGCGGTTGTAGTGCAACACCCAAAGCAAGTTGAGCAACCTTTTCTTTTCTACTCCTTTGAGCCACCTTCAAGGATCCAATGCGGTCATTTTGGTATTTGTATCAATGATGTGGCGCATCAGCTGCTCAGTCACCAAGTGTGGGAACTTCTCCTGATCAGCCAAATCCGAGTCCTCAAGTTTTAGCAACGACACTTGTGCCAAGCGCGGTTCGTTGAAAACAATCTCATCCAGCAACAGAGGGGTTTGCAAGGGGGTCTTTCTCTCTCCGATGTCCTTCTACACCTTGGTCTTGGCCTTGCACAAAGGGACATACTCAGGAAATCAAGTAATAGGATGCACACCCTGGGCTTCAACCTCCTTCACTTTGACTCCAACATCCTCATCATCCATCGGGATGTCTTCAATGTCTTCCTCCTCCGGCTACAAATTTATGGCCTTGCATTTTTCCTGTGCGGTGGGTTTTGGTGGGTTTATCCTTGGTAATGCGTGCACCGGTATGGCAAGCGGCTTGCCATTTTTATCCATGGCGGTCTCTTTAGTTGGGGCTGGCTTAGGTCTCGGCATCCTCAATGATTTAGGGACTTCGGCTAGTACCTCGACAACCTCTGGAGTAGTGACTTCTACCTCCATCTCAACTTTGGCACCGACTCCTCTACTTCGGTATCTATAGCTTCTGTGGGTGTTGACATAATGTTTTCCAGTAGTGCTCACGACGTCTCTGGTAAGTTTGCAAATGTTGGAGTCTTGGTTCATGGGTGCCTAAGAGCTCAACAATTCAATTCTCAAAATGCAAAGTGTTTTTTGCTGGATAACCACTTGTAATTTATATCGCATTTTGAATTAAAGTCCAATCGTTCCCCCCAAATTCGATTCATTAACGTCGGATTGGCGGTAAATTTTCAAGGATCTGAGCCATAAATTTCATCTTAAATGCTGGTCGCCTACTCCATTTGGCTGCATTTCTACCTTCAAATCTTGAATAGTGACTTTAACAGTCATTTTTCGGCCGACCTGCGTGAATTATCCTTGGGTAGTGCAACTCCCTTCGCACTGCCGCGAACCCTGTGACACTTCCTTACTTCGCACAATCCTCCAATCACGCAGCTCCCCAACCCAGGCATTGTAGTTTATAGTCCCGTGCCTCCTTTTAGCTACTTGGAGTGCTAAGATTGTGCTACCTTCATCTAGTCACATGGCCAGACCGCCGGTTTATGGCTTCAATCGACTCCCATTAACCTTTCCTAGGAATGTGTTGGACACCTAATCCTAAAGGGTTAGCGTGGAAGCCGAATGGACAAAGCAGTCCAAGAGACCTTGGGATGTGAATCCCAAAGGTCACCAAATGTACTATAAATGTATATCAAATTGTTAATAAAATTGCATCACATTCTTTATCTTTCCTAATTGTTCTCCCTCACCATGTCTGTTTAACATGGTATCAGAGCAGGCGATTGCTGGCCTTGCTCATATTTTAGCCACTTGTTTTGTTTTGTGGCCTTTCTGCATGTTAGTCCTGACTTTTCTGCTCTTTCTACTGCATGTAAGAACTTGAGCGTTTTACTCTTCATTGTGCACCTACTCTAATGCTCTGAAATTTGCCTGGAAACCTTGGTGCCCCTCAGAATTGTATTTTTAGTATGCTGCTCCTTTGCATGCGCTGCTTTGCCCTGTCAGATAACACCGTTCAACGTTAGGTCTCTTGCCGATCTCCAGTTCCACTGATTCCATTCTTCGACGCCTGCATACAGCCGTTTTATTCATCCAGGGTTTTGGGCCCACAAGAGCTCTGATACGAGAGGAGATGAGGGCAGATATGCACCTCGATTATGCCTCTTTTAAGCTCTCCCCTAAGCGTACAACGTGCATTTGAAATTTCTGCTAAATATTCATATAAATTATCTCTTTTGTGAATGTTTACTGTTCTGTTTTGGATTTGTGAGGTGATTGTTGAAATTCAGACGAGATAGATGTATTTAATCATGAAAAACTGAAGATTTGGATTCAGTGGTGAGGTATTTATCCATTAGAGTAGTTTGAGAGATTTTCTATTTTTGGAATTCAATGACTCCATGTCAGGTTTGAACTTGTGACAGTAGGTGCAAGTTGTTTGTTTCTAGTACTGGTGAAATGGAGAAGATCACATCGGGGCTTCCGAAGCTCAAAAAAAAAAAAAGAACAGTAAACATATTCAGCTTATCTGAGGATCTGTTAGTCAAATAAAATGGGCTAATGAAATCAAAGTAGGATAAATATGAAATTGTGCATATGGGATTCATAGATTATATCAGCAGGTGTTTCAAAAAGGGTCAAAGTATTTATATATTCAAGTCTTGTCTCGTGGAATAAAATAGCAGAAAGTTGGAAGTATGAAATAATGTTTAATGAGTTCTCCAAAACGATAAATTCATGGAGCGTGGAGGTAAATCCATGTCTGTAATTCCAAAGCAGATTTTGCTTGTAAGCAACGCCATTGTAGTTGTTTATGATTAGCCCAGGCAGAGAAAGGATCCGGCGGATTTCACTGCAAATAGACGAGTCGGGTCTGAAACTCAACTCGTGAATGTTATCATCACTATTGAGGTGCGATCGCAGACATTGCTCAGGCTACTGTATAATTTAGATGCACTAGACCTCCACGAAGATGCGGTCAATGAACTGTTTGATCAGATAGACAGTGAAACTCTTCGAAGCCATCTCGAAAATGAGAACCTGGAATTAGACCGAAATTACACTCGAGAGATTATAAGGTATCTTTCATTCGAGAAATTATAAGGCATCGTTCATTTGAGCCCAGCGTCTTTGTCTGATTGTAACATTATGAGAAAGATATATGTCTATATAGGACACAATAAAAAATAGGGTCTTTGGAACAAGTTTGTATTTCTCTGCAACCTGAACAAGTCAGTCTATCAATATTCCCCGCATGCTAGTACTTATTTCTTGCTGAACTACATCCATGTAGTCCGTTGATGGCATTCTCTTCTTCTCAATTTTGTGAAAATGGTCATAATACGCACATATGAGGATCTCTGTTATCTGCGTTAATTTCAACAATCTCAGATCCTTGCACCCCTGCTACGACTGGAATCCTTTCTTCAAAGAGGTGGACTTACAATGGCTTCGAATGATGCTTTGAGATGTACAGGTTCTGCAAAGTTTTCTTCTCCAAGGAAGCAATATCTGAAGTGCTACTGTCTGTGACTAGAGCTTCTGTAGTAATTGAAGTTGTACTAACTGAAGTTGTAGTTGAAATCTTTTCTGCTAGAGATAAAGTATTGTTGTCTGGAATAGACGATTTTGTAGTGCCCTTTTCAATTTCCAAGTCTCTTGTACCATTGGGTGCCACTCTAGCCCTGGCCTTTGAAGATTTTGGTTGGTTAACAAATCCTTGGCTGTAGGGAATACCATGCTTAAATTGGGCGGAGGCCTGATTTGTCAAATTGGAAAGAGGAACACATCTTCTAGATTGCTGAACAGGCAGAACAGTGCGACTTCGCGATCCGACATTGAGAGAGGCTCTCTTCGGATGTGCGTCGTCCTTCTTTGGAATCTCTGTCTTTGTCCGAGATACCCCGGTTGCTGCAACTAAGGGATTTTCACAAGATTTTAATCTTGACTTTTCTCTTGGCCTAAATTTCCAGCGATAAAGAAAATATTATTGACATAAGTATTGTGAGTGGATGCTGCTTATTCATTTGTTCATAGTTATGACCAGTTTTTAAAAGGTGTAATTTTGACAATGGAGAATATGGTTAAAATTACTGAAGTATTAGAATTCTTGAAAATTTTGATGCATTCTACTGATCATGATACATTAAAAGTCAGCAAAGTTTCTCTCATAGACATTCAAGTCTGCCTACAAAATGCACAAGAGAAAATTGATTTTTTGCAGCTTGAAACTCAGCTACAGCAAGAAGAACTACAACAATGGAGTCATCATTCTGAACTTGTTTCTATTCAGAAGATTGAAACAGACTCCCATAAACAGCAAGTCAATAATGTTCCTGTTCATTCAAAAAAAGCAGCAGTTGTACATGCAGATGCAGAAACTCAGTCTGCACCTCCCAAGCCCATCATCAGACCCTGGGAACAACTTGTCCACAACAAGCACAGAACCGGTCTTGGATATGACAAGGAGTTGTCCTTTCATATTCTAGACTACTCAAAGCCCATTCAGTTTCAGAGTGCTGGATTCATTCATGACAGTTCACCTGCTCCTCATGACAGTTCGCCTTCAGGTATTCCAGACTCTGCTCCTCTTCCACAGCAACAACAACAACAACAGATCGTGAAATGCCAACACTGTGATCGAGTTGGCCATCTGAAAGATCACTGTTTTGATCTTCA